>JAQIVE010004882.1:0-13781 GCA_034698285.1 Sminthurinus bimaculatus | reverse complement strand
TAATGAAGAAAGTGAAAGAATAAAGACAAAACCACGTAATAAAAACATAATATTATTGCACAATATTAAAACTTTTATTGATTACGAATTTTATAGTAAAAAGCAAATAAGTAATTATAGCACTTAATAACACAATTTTTTAAATAAAGTAATAACAATGTTACATAATATTATTATTTAAATATCTTTTAAAAATGACTCTAAAAATTATTAAACAATCCGTTTTCGAAATTCGCAAAAAAAAAAACAAAACTTTTTCAACATAACTTTTAAAATTTATGAATCGTATCAACATGAATAAATACATTTGAATTGAACTAAGGTTCTTCGACTATACAAGGTTAGTTCATTGGAGTCGGTTTACATTAAATCCGGGCATATATTTCGTAACAATTGACTAACCGTGTAGAGTCGCAAAACTTTGCGTTTGAACAATACGTTTACATTTAATGTTTAATAATAATAAATAATGCATGATTTCATATCATCAGCATTCCGTATTTTATAATAACTATTAGTCGGTTGATTTACTTGCGTACAAAAATGATGAGTTTTTTAAAACAAAAAGATGCATAAATATAAAAAACCGAATTCATCGAAAATGATTGCTTCGTGCAATAAATGGATGAACTACGGTCCCTGAAATATGTTATTATAATATAAAGACATTGTTTCATACTGACGGGGTTAATAATCATTTTTTGGACAGTAAACTCGTTTGTATATACAATTTGTAGTACAATTGATTATTGTATCGTCGTTTGTCGTATCCTACGCGTTTTTCTATGATCCAATCCTTTGTTGGAGGATTCAATTGTTATTGTCCAAGTCCATCTACTTATTGTACGAAAAAAACTTGACCATAATATTAAATTACCTATGCAGCATCTTTTACATTTGATGGTACCATTTATTTGAAGTCAAATTTGAAAACGCATGAAAACATTTAGTAAATTTTCGACTTTCTCGCCCTTTCAAACTGGCAAACAATTTTCGTGGTTTATCGGGTTGCTTTGCTCTTAGATGCTGAATGTATACTTGTGCGGACTTATAAGCTAATTTGACCTCTACTTCTGAAGATTTCGATCCAAGCCATAGGAAAACCTGCTCACCATTGTCTAAAATCATAATGTCGTCATCTGCAAAAAAACGTTATATTATGTTAGACAACTTCTACTAATCCGGTAATTTAGGATTTCAGGCACATGAAGTATCAAAGGATAGAAAAATATTAAAGAAATTTTTCAGAAAAACACTAGTTTCCATTGGAATAATAATTGTTAAAATGCATACCCGCAAGATCATCTTGACAAAAATCTGAACATTTTTCCGAAATGATGAAGTATCCCTTTTCATTAGAGCAGCGAAATAGTCGCGTGTAGTTCATAAACTCTGCATCTGTATCGTATGGCTTCTTGCCGCCCAAACCAACCCAAAAGAAATTTTCTGGCTCTTCCCCTTCATTCAAGATTTGAAGGCTAAATTTTTCCTATATAAAACGAGCAATCAAAAATATTTTTTATCACAATTAAATCCCAGTATCAACATGTTATATTATATTACATATCACATTATTAATAATATACAACATAATACTAATAGTAAATAAACGTAACGTATACTCACCGGATTGAAGTATGTTGTAGCAATTTCCTCTGCTAGTCTTGACTCATCTTCCCGAGCTTTGTTTCCAATCCAAACATACACTATCCCATTGCTGTCATCCTGATTAAATGCGACTTTCAGAATGTAGCTGTATAACAAACAAAAAACAATAATTTTCACCAAATTATGCTTCACACATTTGTAGTTTCTCAGGACATTACAAAGTAATTTTATTATTTCTTACCAAAAAGAAGAGTTCAACAAAGCGGCATCAGCAGGAACTTGGATACAACGAGTACAAAGAGAAGAAAATCCGTTTGAACGTAAATGATAAAACTCAATTTCATTGGGACTACTTCCTCTTTTCCCAGTTTTTATCAACATTTTTCTCTTAAAGTGTGAAAGAAACTTGAAGGATTCTTGTTGTTGATGTGTACGAACAACTTCCAACTTATCACCAAACAGTGATTCAAACTTCTTTTGCAAGCTGTAAAAATAAAGACCACAATTAATATGTATCAAGGAATTTCTTTCAATTAAAACTGTTGAAAATGCACATGTATGAAAGTATTTATACTATTATTTACTATTTACCTAAACGTAAAAGTAAGCCATCCCATGTTTCCTGCATCTCTGCCTTGCCAGAAATACACCACACATTGAAAGTCCTCTTCAATTCCTTCCATTGCTTCTACATCTTCATTTTCTCCTTCTGGACTATCAACGGGGATCCAGTAACGACAAAGAAAGACATAGCAATCTTGTGTATAAAATGTTCCCAGCTCATTTTCAGGAAGTCGTACAAACTTTTTCCCCTCTAGTACAAAGGATTCCATGGCCTCTAAATCCTCGTTCCATTCCTCCATAAGTTGAATCGCCTTGTTTAAAATCATAGACAAATTTATTTAGAACAACAATCTTCTTCAAATTTAAGATAGATTATTCTTGTTTCTTGTCATCAATGATATGCTGTTAAGTTTAATTGAACTCAAAACAGAATAACAAAGGCGTCTTTTAATCAAAAGGTGAATAATAACCTTCATCGTTCTCATTCTAGTCTAGACCAGATAACTGATACTATCAAACACGAAATACAACAACTTCATACCTCAGACTCAGGGACTGATGGTTGACGTGGGGCAAAAAGTGCTGACAAATCTGCTCTTGTCTCTTGCTTTTCGGCCCATTTACCCAAATCTGCTCCAGTTCTTTGCACCGATTCTGCTGTTCTAGTAAAGTCCACAGCAATCACGTCATCCCACGTTGAAAATTTCGACTTGAATACCTTGTTAAATTAATTTAAGTCAAACAGGTGTATTGATTATTAGTAGCTTTCAAATTAATAACATTAATAACTATTAGTACCATCCTATTGTGTCAAATAGTAGAGTTAAAATTAAAGGTATATCGGTTTTACTTGATTCTCCGAGCCTTCTTGTACTCGAGTAACAAGCGAATATCCTTCAGGTCGTTGAATCATTTGGAAAAGCTCTTGTGATAATTTCAATGAGGCAGCACGAACAAGACGTGTAGACTTTTTACCGATCCTACAATGAACGAGAAGCATGGTTACTTATAAGGCAAGTGAAGGAAACTATTATAATATTACACACATAATATACTAGCAGTAGGTGAAGGTTTTAAGGTTTTTGCTCATGACGATAATAGTAATAATTTGTAGCTCGCAAAACTTTGAGAACTCACCAAACAAAAACGTCCGACAGGCAATCAAGAATATACACATTTTTGGTGTTCAGTAAGGACGGTGTTAATTTATTATGCGGCACATCGACTTGAGCTGCTCATGTAAGTGAAAAATGACAAATTTAGTACAATGTTCAAAACGAGTACGAATATCCTTAATGTATCTACTACGTATAATGAATAATGCTCAAAATTCGATTTTTTTTTGCTTTTCGGATGGTATACTTACGCAACTCCAGATAACCCATACCCAAACCAACTTGATACAGTCGGGGTGTTACGGGCTCAAAATCGTCTGGGACATGTTCCTGTTACAAAAAAAAAGCACGAGTCAGTGAATAGGAAACATCATTAAATCCTTCATTATATACCACTTTATTTACTTTTTACTTTATACTGCCAAAAAGAAAAGGCAATGATGTAGTTTAACAGTAATTTGGCTAACCTGTATTTGACCTTCCGGTTTTACGCCCGTTCCTTCTGGTTCAAGCGCTTTCCAAAAGTCGGAAACCTCTTGTCCCTCTGTAAATACGAAAATTTCTCCCATATTCTTTCTCTCTTCCTTGTTCATTTTCTCAGCCATCAAACTGAAATGTTAATATTTTGTTTGTTTATTATAAAGCCAATCAAAAATCAAGATACATATGAGTAGTACAAAATAGTAGTAGAACAAATGAATAGTCTAATTCATAGTTTATATTCTAATCAAGCTTACCGAGCTTTTGGTCTCAGCGTATTTTTTGATTTCTTTCCAAACCAAACATACAATTTAAGTCCATCATCCAGTACAAAAACAAATCGAGGGTCGAGCGATTCATATGCAAGAGGTACAGGCTCCAATTGTATACTAGAACCTTTACCATGAACTCGATATAGACGCGTCATGTATTCCTACATATGGAAATATTTATTACAAGTTGTGTACTTTTCACTTTAAGTCTATTTTGTTTGCTATTGAAACAAACGAGATATACAATACATGTATAGTATATTAAGAAACTTACGACTTCATCCACTGTAAAAAATCCACTAGCAGTTCTGCCTCCTTCAATATACGTAATCTCCGAATCAAATAACGAAAGAAATTCTTCAGATTCGTCTGCTTGCTCCTCCCGAACTGTTCGACATTGTGCTCCAAGATAATTTCTTAAATTAACAGCGTGAATTGCTGCACAAGCACGTTTATCCAACTATATAAATTTAATTGAAACAGTAATGTTGATTGACAAGTTTTCATAAATTCTAAATTCTATAAAATATTTCTTAATTTTGTATCATGCTACATATACTTGCTAAATATCCCTGTATATTTATAATTTATATACATATTTTTGTTACGTTCGACAATCAAATAAGTCTTACAGTTGCTTTAAGGCCAATCCAAAAATAAATTCTCCAGTCTAGAGAGCTGTTAGGATCGAGAAATGTTTGCAATACAATGTAACAATCCCCTTCGTAAAATTTTCCATGAGCTGCCTCTTCTATTTGATTAGGAAGGAAATTTTCAATCTCCCATATTGCTATCCCGGGTATTTGTCCAACATCCTCGTCAAAAAATTCAGAGTAGTCTAATGGTGGTTTTTCAAGGGCTTCATCCCATCTTTATTTAAAGTCAAAATACAGATATTAATAAAACATTTTCCACCGAGACTTTGATTTTAAAATTTAAAATTTTATTACAATTTCTCGTAAACGATTTTAACTTTACCGTTTTGGCTTTAGAGGTTCCGTCTGTTTCAAGTCATTAAAGCTTTTACTGTCCTTTTCCTTCGCAATATCTTTCATTCCTTTTAATATTTTAGCTTGTGCAGTATCCGCTTCTGCTGCATCTACATGTCGACGACGTAAACGAAGTTTCCGTGCGATAGGATCCTTACTCGGTGCTAAATACGAAGAAAAACGGTCAATGTTTCATTTACGTTACACTGTTCCCTCTATTAATATTGTTATGCATATGCTTACACAAAAACCAGTATTTGCTTTGAATAAGAAAAACCATTTACCAGGCACAGGTGCTGGTGGCAAAATTGCACCCGCAAGTCGAAGTTGATTTTGAAGAGAAAAGTCAATATTGTAAAAGCAAACATCTCGACCAGAAACCATGGACTCTGTTGGCTTTGGTGGCATGACTAATTCCGGGTTGTCCTTTAATTCTAATACTTCCAAATCAGTTAAAAGATGAATAGCATCCGGTAATGTAATCAGTCTATTGGCTGCTAAAATCAACTTTTTTAAGGAGCCACACCTGTAGAATAAAACATAGTTCGTGTTTACTTTCTGCCAGGTACCACAACATGCGTTGGTCTCTACAGTATAAAGTTAGCGACAAAAAATGTGAATTTCAAAAATCAAAACAACTTTCATTTTAGCTTCAATATCACAATTTTAATTTACCGACAAAGTCCTTCTGGTATCATTTCTAGTCGATTGTTGGCTGCAGAAAATACTTCCAAGTATGCTAGTTTTCCAATTCCTGAAGGAATTCCTTCAAAATCTAATTTGTTTCCATTGACAAGCAGGCGGCGAAGAGAATTCAATTTGCATAATGAAGGCGGAAGGGAAGTTAATTCGTTTCTACACAAATTTAATACTTCCAACTTTGTCCAAACATCTAAGAAAGCACGTAAATTCCATTAAACACTTGTTGAACATGTATTATGTTATTACAAAACACTACGCAATAAAATAGGAATGAATAATATGCGAATAATATGCTTTATAATCTGTTATTTAAATTTAAAGTACCTATTGCAACTGAAATTTCCTTGAGCTGATTTTCGCTCAAATTGAGTCTTTTTAGCCCCGTCAAAGTGAACAGACCATCAGGTATCTTTGTCAGCCCATTTTTGCTACAGAAAAATTGCATCACACATAAAAACAAATAAAAGTATAACAGACGTGTCGTTTTTATTGTAAAGTACAGGTTATACTATTTACCTTAAATCCACATCGGCTAGCCTCGTCAATGCTGTTAATGATAAAAAAGAAAAAAATATTATTGAAAGTACATACTCTATTTACTGAAAACGATGCCCATAACCTACTTACTTCAAAGTCCATTAAAATAATACGTAATACTTTAAATACCTTCAAAATTTGTGGGCAAGTTGGTTAAAGACCTTTGAGTATTACGCAAATGCAGTGTTTCAAGGCTCACAAGTGATGGAAGTTGTCTAAAATGAAGTCAATAATAAGGATTTAAAATCCTGCTTATATTTCACTTGCACATTGTATAAATCATAATATAAGGAGAGATCTTCTTATATAACATGGTAGAAATAATCGTTTCTATATTCTCTGGCAAGAATTAGCCTAGTTTTTATGCATAAAAGAAAATCATAGAATTTTCATATAATTTTTTGTGCATGTATTTTGTTATTTACCTGAACTGGAATAAAGCCAGAGGGTTGTCATTTAGAATTAAAGTTTGTAGATGAACTAGTCTTCTTGTCTGAGGAGGAAGAGTCTCCAATTTATTGTTACTCAGGTCCAAATGAAGCAAGTCAATTAAGTTCATGAGAACATTTCCTGGTAAAGCATCGATACTAAAAGAATAGGATCAACAAAATGGATCATTTTTACATGCATGCAAAATAGAAATACAATCAAACTGGGTAAGTAATACATCATTATGAAGCAGAAATTTTAACAGAATAATGGCTCACCTGTTATTGCTCAAATTTAAAACCAAAAGAGATTTTGCCTTCTCCAATCCTTGGGGTAGTTCCTTTAAATTATTCCAACTCAAATCTAAAGTTGTCAATTCCTCCAAGTCAAATCTGAAACAAAAAAAAAACACACCGAGATCAAGAATTAACACTTTAGTTTGAAAGTAATGAACTAAACTTTTTTTAAACAGAAACATGTACAAACAGACTTACATTTGACTGGGTATTCCGGAACTCTTAATTTTATTGTGTCTTAGATTAATTGTTCGAAGGCACGGGAGAGAAGTTAACTCCCCATAAATCCTTTCTAATTCATTTCGTCTCAATGAAATGTGCTCTAATTTTTGAAGCTTTCCAAGTTCCGTTGGAATTTCACATAGACTAGTTTTATCGAGACGAAGCCAACGAAGAGAGTTCATCTCTTTCACGGAGGATGGAAAACTTTTTGTCTGAAACAGCATACAATTTACACATAAATACACTACATATATAATATAGAGAAAGGAATGTCTTTGATTTGATTGCTTATTCCTTATATAGTGTTACAAAAACAAGGTTATGCTAAAAGTTTTCTTATTAAAATGAGGTGGAGAACAGTATCAATTTCCTTTGATCGCAACATACTACTTATGTGTTATTTAAATATCAAACTTGAAACTTACCTTAAAATCATTTTGAGAAAAGTCAATCCCACGAACGAACGGTAAAACTCCAGTTTTGGCCATGTCAAGTCAGTGTTAATGAGTGCAATTACAGATTACAGAGCATGAATGAATAGAAACTATATAACACAATACCATGAACAAATAAATACATGTAAATGTAAAAACAATTATTTCTCTCTCCAATTTTTTAACCGTAGATTGTGATTGTGATTGAGGATAACTCAATGATGATTGATTGATTATATTTTAGGCTGATTTTGACACAAACTTGGGATGATGACCTAATATAGTAACAACTATAATAACTGTATAATTCGGCGTCGGATATATTATAACAATAAGAACCGAAGAGTTAGAACGATAATAGATTATATTAAAACTATAAATATAAATATATTAAACTCTATTAATTATTATTTAATTATTTAAGTAATCTCGACTTCCGTCAGATTTTATTTTTTAGTCTTTCCCATTTTTAGACATTTTTTTTCTGATTCAAAACCAGCCTCCCAGTTGTAAGGATATCCCTAAGCTAAAATAATACTCAAATGTAAATAACAATACTCTAATAAGATTTAGTGCTTTCATCATCATGAGGTGAAGTGAAAATAATAATGCTTTCACCACTACAGTCAAAAATTGAAAAAAACGTAAAAAAACTTTTTTGCGTTTTTACCTTTTTAAAAAAAAAGGGAAAACGTTTTTATCATCACTCTACATACATACATATACTTTTACAGTCTATTAAATATGGTCATTATTTGAATAAAAAATACTCTTGAATTGAACCCGTTTGAATTTTGTAATGTGAATGAAATGAACCAACTTTATTCCAAGTTTTTGGCAAATATTTTTTTATTATAGTCATGAATCATGAACTACGACACATCGCGTATTTTGAAAATAGGACTGCGTACTTTGGGGGGCCGATTGTCGTTGTTGTCAAATTTTTCATAGGTTTTTTGCTGACCCCTATCCTTTAGCTGCAGTACGTAGGCAAGGCCGACCCAAAACAAATATAGTTGAACCAAGAAGAGACACCAAAAAAGAATAAACGTGACAATGATGGAGCTTTTAACTCCTGGCTCTTGACCCGCATCTGCGTGAACCGATGCATAAATCAGTCCCAAAAAATGCATTATCACACTGAAGGCGGAAAAAATAGTCCACGGGATACAGAAAAATATGTTTTCTTTGTATATTCCAAAGAGAAGCAAAAGGGATAAAAGGAGACCCGCGACAAGGTGAAAAAGAATCGCTGCATGGAAAACGAATGTAAAAATATTATGATGAAATGTAAGAGATTATAATCATTATAAGTAAATATTTACTGTGTCAAACAGGTGATTATTGCTACTTAATGCTTACCGTTTTGTCCACTTCTTGGTACAGAGTAGACATGGTTTACATATTCTGGGGTCAAAACCAAAGTTATTATCACTGAGGTGTATATAGCAATGCTAAGAGCCGCAATGACTGTTGTACCGGTTCTATTACTGATTCCACATAAGCCACATGGCTCATATACCAGTTCACTGAGCTTCATTGCCACCATGCGCTGTCGTTGTCACTTGTATTCCTCACGTTGTACTCATTAATTACTCCTCGAATGACCAACTTTGAGCCTCCAGATTCCAAACTTGTTACATGTGACTCTATAGTTTAGTTTGGAGTTTGTAACTTCTATTTTTTAGGATGTAGTATGCATGGTATAGGTCGACGATAGACGGAGAATGTGAAAACGTGTTCTGTTATTGAGCATTCAGCAGAGAGATTTATTTGACTTTTGTATTCTAGACAAAATGTTAGATATTAAACAGTTTCCAAAGCAATCAAAAAATTTAACCAAAGGTCAATCCACGACTTATCACTTATAGAGATTGTTTCGATTTCCATTACGGCATAAGTAAAGGAAATCGACTTTTATACATCATACAAAACAGAAAAGTGAGGGGTTAAAATTTTAAAATTTTGCATTAATGGTGAGCAAAGGAGTCACTGAAGCCAGGAAGTAAATCTTAAAAAGTGTAAGCTCATGTGCCCAAAATATGGCCGTAAAATATCCTATCATTTCTTTTGCAAGTGTCCAAAGTACAGAAATCGGGCAAAAATGTGACAGAGATGCAGAGGTGAAAGTCCTAAAAGTTGTTCAAAGTTATATGCTCAGAAGTCCTTTCAGTGATATTTGATCTAGCGCCACGCTGACACCTTTGAAATGACGTGATGACGGAGCTTGATGTGTATAAATCTGCTGTTGTCAGTCTCTCTAACTCTAACTTTAGTAAATAACAGTACATACAACATACATAATAGTAGTAACAATATAAAGTTAAAAAAAGTTGCGCAACCCCACAGCTGGTTCATTGACAGCCGAATGTAGTGGTAGTAACTCATTTCAAACCTTTATTATTTCAACAGTTATACCCACACTTCAGTTAAGTTTATATTTGTTAAACCCCTTACTGTCCCCTTTCTCTGCGTTTATTCTTTATTCTTCCTTTACTTGTTAGTATCTTAATATCAAATTCAGGCTTCACATTTTGTATTTTGTACGACTACGTTCGATCGAATGTTTTAGAAACAATAAAAAGAGACCGGGGTTTGTAGTCTTTTGTTTCGTAGTAAAATAAATAATATAATATTACACCATTATATAGATACACTGTAGGTAGTAGGTACATAATCGCATAATAGTAAGGAAGATCATCTATCATCTGTTTAATCTTCTATTCACTTGCATTATTATTGTACAATTTATTATATAAAAATAAAACCATGGTTGTGACAGCCGGCATCGCGAAAATATTATTCCTTGTACTCTCCATCTCATTCCTTGTGTGCATTCCATCCGTTGCGGCTAAAAAGCTAGAGACGGTCAGTGACAGTGAGTTTTTAAAGCTAATACAGACTGAAAAATTCGTCGTTGTTCTATTCTGTAAGTCTTTATTTGCTAAATTGCTGTTATTTATCAAATTATTTTCAATGAATTCTTGTTAGCATGTGTATGATCCCATTGCATTGTATTGAATTATATTTTGTGTGTATAAGTATACTTATTTTAGTTGCTCACGATTGTAACATTTGACCGTACCATATTTTAATGATGGCAAATATTATGATATTATTTGTATGTATATTTCAGCAAAACCAAATTGTAAAGAATGTGAGACTGCAGAACATGAATTGGCCATAGCAAGGGAGGGATTAGTGGATAGTCTAAATGCATGGGTCGTCAAACTCGTCTCAAGTCCATTTGCAAAACTGTACTCTCCAGACTTGGAACCCGCCATTGTCTTCTTCAGAAGCGGAATCCCACTGCTTTATCATGGTAATTCATAGTAATAATAATAATAGTTAATAATATGGAGATCAATAAAGTTTTGCCTACTACATATATAGGAATTTAGCAATTTTTAAATATTTTAAAAAATCTTGAGGATAATCATCTTGTCAACGATTTGATTTTGTGATGTGGTCTATCAAATATTAAATTGATGTACTTTTTCTTCCTTGGAATTAATACAGGAGCTTTTTCTGAAGATGATATACTCAGTAAACTTCAAAGAAGTCAAGATATTGCTGTTAAAGGTTAAAATAAATTCTGTTCAACAGTTCTTTATATATAATGTTGCTATTTTTTCTGTTCCTTTTCAAAAACGACGTATTTTTTTCATTTTAAAAATTGGTCCTTGTAGATCTCAATGATGATACATTCGAACACTTGACCCAAGCATCAACGGGAGCTACAACGGGCGACTGGTTAGTTATGTTCACGCAACAAAATTGCGTCAAAAGTCAACGTCTTCAAGCTTTGTGGGAGGCCGTGGGCTCGTCCTTGAAAAACAGAATAAATGGTATAAATATCAACTTACATTGATATAATTATAGCTGTAGAGTAAATTCCTCGAATCATTGATATTTTTTGAAGTTCAGAGACTCATCCATCTTCCCAAATTTGTGCATTTGGCATTTATTTGTTTACTTCTTTGTGTTATACCAATCATAATTTGTTTATCCTAAGTTGCTCGAGTTGACAGAACTAATGCAGGAGCTACGGCCAGAAGATTTGAAGTGAGAATTTTATTAAATAAGAAGTGTATTACACAAAATACACAAGTATAGTGTACATGAAACTAAATATTTGATATCTTTCAATTTGGTAATCTTTAATTATTATGCATTTTTTCTCTATCGTATTGCAGGTTTCTGAAACCCCAACATTTATTTTGTAAGAAAAACCAAAAGTTATGAAAACATCGTTTACTTTTTGATTTAAAGGATGTTTTTAGAAAATAGACATAATAATTTGGTGTGTAACTGTTTCTTTTTTCTGTGTGCCTTTTAGGTTTCGCCATGGGAAAATGTACAGGTATGAATTGGATACACTCACAATCGCCAATTTTGTTGACTTTGCTACCGATTTTTTCCGAAACAGTAAAGGTGAGTTAATTTTACTCTTAAAAAATTTATTGTATTTTCAATTGTTTATGCTAAAAATCGTTTAATTCATGTCATCAATATTGTTTACAAACATCTTTCATACCTTTTTTTATATCCATTTATTGCAGCTGTGCCGATCCCCGCTCCCAAGAGCCCCTTTGATGACTTTTGTGAGATGATCGTCGAGAAAATGAAGGAAAATCCACAAGTGGTGAAATTAATCTCAATAGTAACGTCGATTTTGGTTCTTTTGGGCATTTTAATTTGGTTTCGATCAAAAGCGGAAAAGTCTGTCAAGAAAAGGACATAAAAATGAGAAAGCTCCCTTTGTGCCTCTCAGGCGAGACGTTACAATACAATGATATAATAATAATATTATGTTATAATAGAGGGGTAAATCCAATTCTTGCCTAGCCAATTACAATCAATATTTTATGTATGAATGATGAATGAATGAATGGATGGATGAATGGTATGCATTTTACATTGTACTCAATTATTTTCATTAACAGCCTAAAAAATTATAGCTCGTTACTATAGTGTACATACAGCTAAGTTAATTGGACGATTTTGTACTCACGTGCTTCGGTCTTTATACATAATATAATGATATACATAAAGGTGATGTGTAATGAATAAACCTAGCTCTAGAAATCCGGCTTTTTACAGTATGTATTTTAGGAAAAGTTTATTCAAATTAAGAAAATCACAAATTAACAAAAAGATTTAACTTTAAGCTATACAGCGGATAGGTTTTGGCCTAGTACTGTATATTGTATGCTTGCGGTTTCCTGTGGTTGTGGCCGGCTAGTTTTTTTACACTATATGTATAATTTTTGTTATAAGGCCGAACACAAAAGCGTTCCATTTCTTAATTCCATACTACTACTACTAGTACCTCTTTGTTACGTATGTGTGTGCGTATGTATGTATGATGTATATTTGTTTATGTTACCAACGAAACGTTTTAGTACTTATGCAGCACATGAAGGAATAATAATACTGATATGATAAATAGTAACATGAATATGAATGCGTGTATAATGTTGTATAATAAATAGTAATGAAATTGTTATCATTCATATTAATATTACGAATCTTGTAGACAGTTCGCCTTTTTCATCTTTGACATATTATTTGATTATTATATTATGCATGTAACATGCGTGCGTTGAAACATTTAAAGGCAAGTCGAAATTAACATACTACAAAACTAGAGATTTTCCGTGTACGTTTAACGTCTTGAAATCATTTTGTGTTTTAAATTAAAATGTCTAGATATCCGAGTCATTTCAGGCCAACCACAAACCTATAACGTACAACCTGCATATTATACAGTATAGGATCACTAAAAAAATGTTACGAGTTGAGACATCACCAAGGAAATAAATTGCATGAAAACAAAGATTTTCCGGCTACAAGTTTGTGTAGATCATGGATCATGGATGCCTCTTTACGGGAGGCAGCTTTTACCTAGTCTTTCTGTAGAATGTATAATATTATAGAAGATATATTATACCTCGGACATTTAATCAGGACACGTAAGCGGAAAAATTTGTGACCCCTGCAAGAAAGAGACAAGTCATGGGCTGCTCAAAATAGTGTGTATTTTTTCATTGGAATGAGCAAGTGCATTCGTATCGCCAGTAGACAGTACATAACGTGATAAAAAGAACCTTGACAATACGATATACGATGA
>JAQIVE010004881.1:0-13783 GCA_034698285.1 Sminthurinus bimaculatus | reverse complement strand
CTAATTTTTGAAGGGGAAAAAATTTTGCTCCGGAAGAATTCAACAACAAGACGAGGATGCATTATTGGCAACCCAGATACCCGCAGCTACATAGTCCAAAGCTTTCTCTACAAAATGGTGCTATGAGTATTAAGTTTTGTGCAGTTTTTTAGTCTAGCTTTTATCTTCGAAGGGTTTTTTTAAAATGTTCCCTTTATCCGTCAGTCATAGTCCTTAAGGTCATTATCCGTATCATACAAGAAAAAAAGCAAAATTTAAAATTTCTTAAAACCTTTTTGTATGTGAGCAAAGTTTGTGGGTAGTCAGTTATCTCATTTAATGTCTATTGTGTCGTTTCTAAACGCAGAATCGAAGCACTAGAAAAGTACACATGTAATCGTATAATTTGGTGACGGGTTGTGTAGTTGTAGGCCAACTACAAAATAGAATATTCGAAACAGCTAAAAAAAAGTACAAACGGTTGGATCATATTGTAATCCAATAGCAATGTCTCCGATGCCTACATTCGAAGACGTGAGAAGAAGTCTCGCCACCCGCCCACGTTCAGGTTCGCCGAGCAGTTTTCGAAGTGGAAGTCCCTCAATTTTAAAACCTTCGACTTCCACCGTCGCCCTTCTCCAGGAGAGAATTCAGGCCAAATTGAGACGAGCCAACTCCGATATTAATCCTTTAAAAGTTCATGGAAATGGACGGGGTCGTGGCTACAGAAGTAGATCAAGTCCAAGCCATTCCGGGGGAGCTCAAGCAGCTTCCCGCCTCATCCAATCCGTCCGCTCTAGCTCCATCAGTCAAGTTACTCACACAACCACTACTAGTTCTTCATCTACAACAAGAGGATCTTTCATTCCAGTTAGGTCACGGAATCCTAGCATGGAAAAATTGAGGGTAAGCTCACCAGAACTCACCAGTCCAAAGGAGGTGAAAAAGGCGATGGAAACGTCTCATCGACTTGCAATCAAACTCGAGGTTGTCAATGTAGTTCCTTCTACATCCCCCTCCTTGGGATCAACTTCAGCTTCTTCTGCTTCCACTTCCAAGAAAGCCAACGGAGTTGAAAAAGAAAAGAAGACATCATCTTCATTGGGGTCAAAATCAAAGTCAGGAGGGAAAAATGGCGAGAAAAAGTCAAAGTCAAAGAGCGTAAAAATATCAGAGAATGTCGCTTCAGTCCTTAATGGTAACGGCAGTGGAAGCTCCACTCCGGCCAAGCCACCTAGAAAATCAAATGGAAAAATGGAAGGTAAATCAGATTCCACCTCAAGTTCCAGTACAACATCAACAACTCTTGCCAGTGGAAGTTCCAAAGTTCACAAAACAGTAAAAGCCACTCCAGTCGCCTCTAGACATGCAAGTTGCCTTTCACCTCATCAATCTAGACCTACTTCTCCTGGTGGGATTTTACCGTCGTCCAGTTCAAATGTCAATAGTAGTACTACTACGGCCAGCAATATTCCCGTTCCTCCCAAAATTCCACCTACTATCATATCATCATCGGCTTCTGGAAAAGGTGGCCAAACTCAAAGTCAACAAGCTATTGCTTCTTCTTCTTCTTCTAATGGTAAAAGTGATAAGAAAAAATCATCATCAACGCAGGCAACAAGTAGTCCTGCCTCTAAATTGCCCATTTCGTCGTCTTCCTCACAGTCTAATCGATCACCGGGCGATGGTCATGAGAAGGAAAAAGAAATGTCAATTCACACCAGCAAATCTAATCGGATTAGTCGATCAGCCGCGGCCAAAGTGAGCTCTTTCCTCGCTGCCGCTTTCTCCTCTTCATCTTCTCCCCCTCCTTCAGCAGATCAACAAGAGAGTTCAAGTAAAAAAGGGAAATCCATCAAATCTTCAGATCAACAACAATCTCTTGATGAAACTAAAATAAAAAGAAGTAAACGAGATAAAGAGGAGAGTGGAGAGACGAAAGCTCACGGGAAAACTAATGAAAAATCCACCACATCAAGTTCAACTGCCACAACTACTACAACTACATCACTGCCACCGTCGTCACAATCACCATCATCATTACCTGTACCAATAATATCTACGTCATTAGCGACGAAACCTGGAAGGGGAACAACTGCTGAAACTTATTTGACAATGCCTCCAAGGATAAAGCCGACCATCGTGAGCAACAAAGATTATTTAATGGATGTATGGACATTAAGTGAGGAGCACGATTCATGTACAATGACGAGCTGTACCCCTCATTTCCGCTCCCTCCCCGCCCTGACGCCCTACCTCAAAGAAACAAAGCGAGTGTCAGGTTCAGCCTTTGTGTTGAAGACGAATCACGCTGCGATGCTACGGGAGAAAGCTGCTTTGGCCAAACGGCTTGGCCTCGACGAGCAACAGCAACTCGTCCTTCAAGGAAGAAAGCCAACAGTGGTGAAAACCAGTGGAAAAAACAGTTTGAAAAAGGTAAAGGCTAAACAACAACAACAACTGCAACAGAATTTACCATCCTCAAAAGAAATTTCACAACACCAAGATTCTTCTACGATTGACGTAGAAAAATTGAGAAAGGCTAGAGAACATTCGCATCATGTTGTTAGAAGTGCGTCGTGTCTCGGCCTCCGTCGGTCAAAAGACTACACGTATGCCCGCTATATTTTGGAGCTTCAACATTCTCGGAGAAAATCACCCCGTTTTGTTCAACTTCACCGCCTCTACTCGAGTCTCGAGCGACTGGGACAGCTAGAAAAATCTACGTCAATGTATGACATTCCCATCTTGAGTATGGAGAGACAGCTAGATTTTGACCAGTGGTGGAAGGTTAGAAACCGAAATCGTGTTGATGAAGAAATTGCCTCCATTTCCAGCGTTCTCACAGAGGCTCAGAGAAATCGGGATTTCTTCATATCGGGAAGACGCCTGGAGAACATTCGATGGAAAGGTGACTCCGCCTTGAGATGTAAGCAGTGGTCGATTGATGAACTTCGGCGGTTTCTCCAAGATGACCTCACCTATGATAAACTGCAATTACAACTACAGGGAAAGTCCACCCATGACCTTCACAAAACAGCGTGGCGGGGTCAGTCGGTGAAACAGCAGGCCCTCAACATGCAAATCAATGCCATGGCAAAAGCCTCCAGGGGTACAAGTGGTTTGGCCAATGAAAACAAGTTGATCTATAATGGACCATGGCTGCGGAGAGCCTTTTCCATGAGTTCAACCTTGAGCGAGGATCAAAGGGATAATATTAAGGCTAGGCTTGGGAGTCTCATTCGGCCAGAGGGAAAAGATGAAAATGGAACTTATGCAAGTAATGGAAGAGTTGGTCGTCCCGCTGAAAGAAGAGTGGTCACAAGTAGGATGGGAATGACTTTGTCCAGTGACCCTCATCAACCTCCTGGATCCAAGCTGTACCGAACTGAATCAGGGAGGATAATTGGGGCGGATGGTTGTCTCACAGAAGCTGCCAAAAAACAATTATCTAGGAGCCTGAGTCACGAATTTAGAGAGAAGAAAATATTGGAGAGGAAGAAACAACAACAAGGTACCGAGTCCGAATCAAACAAATCAGATGACTCCATCCGCACTGTCATTCATGTTCCAATATCAACCAGACTGTTGCTAAATAAACTGGAGAAGCGGAAGAGAGATGACGACAAGAGTAAAATTCCAGCTTACAGCGTCTACTGTAGCAAGGGAGTGCCGAGCAAGGTCAACTTTTTTGAAAGTTATTATCAACAGCCGGAGCACCAATCCAAGCAGCAACCAGCTTCTCTCTCTTCTATCATCGGAAGTTCCTCAAAGACACTGTCAAGATGCCCAGAAAGTGAAAGGGGTGGAAGTGGAAGAGGTAGGAAAATGCAGAACACTCGTATCGCCTCCTCTAGTATTTCTCCAGTGAGAGCCTCATCTCCACTTAATTATTTAAATACAAGACGAAGTCGCTCCGTGAGCCCAGCTGGCCAAAAAGGGAAAAGTCCTCTTTCATACATGTCTCATGTCAATGTAATATCAAGATTAGCTTCCCTCCTTTTAAAGAGGGATGATGCCCTGAAAACTCTCGTGACGAGGGAACTCATCGAAAGGGAGAAATTGGAGCGACTCCGTCTCGTCAATGCTGGGGAAGTGGACCGTCTCAAATATTATTTTGAAATGCAAGATGATTCCTACGACGACTATGGAAAAATCATGCCCGAAATCAATCTTCTTCGTTGTCTCTTTTGCTCCGATCCCAATTTAGCCAGGATGACGGAATGGAGGTCTGATCACTGCGACAGGCGGTGTGCTAGTGCTGATATTTTTAAGGACAAGCAACAACAACAACAACAACAAATTGAAGATCAGCAAAATCAAAGTCGACAGTTAGATAGAAAACCAGACGGCAGAGAGTCCTCGCCAGTAAACTGTTCCTCTCCAGATTTATACATGAATTCGAGGTCGAGAAAACCAATTTACCAGCCAAGTTCCACCCCAAACGTTTGTCAGCCCACATTAACTGCCCACTGTTTCCTTGAAAGTCCTAATAAGTCCTTGGAGTATCTAAATCAACAACAACAGCAACAAGGCACATCCTCTTGCTACAGTTCCGACTATTCTGGAGGCTTTTGGGATTTTTATAGTCAAACTGAATCGGGTACTGCTTCTCCTTCTCCACCCTACCATTCCATTTCAATGCCACTTCCTCCTGCACCAGAGAGAAGGGTGGTGGACTCAAGAATTAGCAACGTGAGTGGGGTTAGTGGAACGGGAAACAATGCTGATGGGGTAAACAAAAATTGGAATGTTGACCCGGCACTTCACATGGTCAAATTTAGATATGTTCCACCTCAACCAAGAACTAATGTTCATGCTAACAACTCGTCGTCCATGCCTCCACCTTTGCCTCCACCCCCAAATGCACAGGCAAACAGTAGTGAAAATAGGTTTTACAACCCATACTTGTATCGAAGTGTAAGATACTGGAATCCACGAACGAGAGGGACTAGCCGAGGTGAATATAAGGGTTATCACCCGAAAGATTACACGCTATATGATTGGTTTTAATATTGCTGAAGGATGCTCAAAAAAGGACATTATATAGATAATAGATTTGACATTTTCTTACGTCATGTTTTGAAAGAAATCCAAAAATTGCATATGTAACTAATTGCGATAATGGTTTTGAACAAATGACCTTAATTTGCAAGCAATTATTATAATTTCTTATGTTGTTTGGAAAATGTCGAATACATAATGCATATGACTTTTTTGAGCCTTCTAACAGTAGTTCAATGCTTATGACATTATCGAATTTTGGGGAAAGTTTTTATGCTCCTTTTTTCATAAAAGTTTCGGTTTTTAGATTTTTCTTGACAGTCATTCTTGTTAGAATAAAAGTCTTTAGTCTAGGTTCATATATGCATAACAATTGAAGGGAATCCATCATTGATAAAAATTAATCTTGTTTATTATTATTAGGCCCCGCACTTCGTCTCCAGACCACAGTTTGATTCATTGATTTGAAAAAAAACGCAAAACTTTAATTGAACTCTCTTCCTACTACTTTATTAACTAACAAAGTAATTCTACTGTACTAACTTTACTACTATACTACAGTAGAAACCTATAAACAAAATAACTAAACTACTATTTTCTTCAACAACTCTAACTTTGTTGTGCCTGCCTGCTGCATCGTTTCATCTTTACTATATTTTGTGATAATATTAGTTTTATTACGTTATAATATTATCATATCATTATGCTTTGTGAATATGCTATACCCTTGTTATTCTTTGTGGGTACAAGTCTTATATATATAATACTTCAATGGTATGTCCATACATGGCGACCATCTTATGTACTCATAATACTTAAATGTACCTACTTTAAACTACTGTATGTACTTACCATGTGTACAAAAAATGTAAATTTGGTTCCAATACTTTTGCCTTACTTTAACTTTAATTTCTACTTAATTTCCCTGTCAGTCTAATACATTTTCTTTTTAATTTTAATGGTCAAATAGTGATGTAAAAATTTGTAGGCTTTATATTATCTTTAAGCATTTTATTTTACTGGAATACAGCCCGTATTTCATGTCCGCCGATGATATGTACAATCATCAATTGTACATTGTACATGTTAACGGGGAGTAAATTAGTTTTTGTACATATGATACTTACTACTATTCTCTGAGAATGTATTGATGTAAAGTCTGCTATGTATTTGTTTAAAAAATATTTGTGTGGAATTTTTTTGCATGCTTTATTCCTATTACCAAATAATACTTTAATTTTTAAAGTCCGTTGGAAGTTCTAATGTGCGGGCGTACGTACTGCTAAAGATAAAATATATTTTAAAGTAAGAATGTGAGGACGCATGCATTAATCGATACATTAATTATAATTATTACTGTAACATAATTTCATATTTAGGGTATGATTTTAATATTTCCTAATAATATGTGATTCTGTACTGTAGACAGTTTAAGATGAAAAAAGTAATTACTAGAAATATGTGATTATTTAGTATACTATAAATAATAAGTAAATAATATTTTGCATGCTGCCTGCTGGATGGAAAAGAATTCTGTCAACTTTTTTCAGAAGTTCCCAGTAAGTTACCAAAATTTTTACAGAAATTGTTTATAATATATCTACATTACTTTTTAAACATAGAATGATGTTCTGTGTCTTTGTAAACATAGATTAACGATTAACTTATTTATCAGCTTTCTCTCTTTGTAGTTTCTTCCTTTCCCTTTTCATAGTTTGTTGCTATTTTGTATTTACTTCCCTTTTCATCGTTTTTGTTTTGTTTTGTTTAATGTGGGTTGGAGAAGAATCTGGAATTTTTTTTTCAAGATCTTTTTTGTTCTGTGTTCTATATCTTTGAAAGCTTTTGTTTTCGCTTTTCATAAATTTTAAAACTGTTTTTCATAGCTACTCATTCCTCTTCGAATTTTCGACTAATTTTCTGAAACTTGAATCTATATAGGTTCAATAAAATTAGGAGTACGAATAAACGGTTATGTGCTGTATTAGAGAAAAGTTGAAATATAACATATTTCATATTGAGACGTATAGAAATGAAAGGAGGACTGAAAGACAATCAAAGTGAAACGATAGTTAGATGATACAAAAAGGAAAAAGGAGAGCATGATTAAGTAAAACTTGACTAATTTTGAAAAAATAAACCTCTCAGAGTACGATGGAGCGATCATACCACCGAATAGAAATTCTCACCCGAACCAGAATAACCAGACTAGTCAAAATCAGAATCATGGGTTGAGCTCTCCTTTGCCTCCACCTCTGCCTCCCTCACTCTATAGCACTAGTAATGGCAATCGATCTGGTCTGAGGAGGATGAGTTACGATGTTGAGGATGAATATGAAGTGGAAGAGAATCGAACAAAGAGTCAAATGAATGAAAATCAAAAACCTCCTTTTATAGAAAACCAAAACGGGGGGCTTCGTAGACTCGAGTCACCTGCTCCTGCTTCTCCATTATTACGTAAGCAATCTGACCCAGAAGATTTATTTATTATTTTTTTTACTTATTTTCGTTTTTTATGTTTTTCCCTTTGTGTCTACTGTTTAAGTGTGAGGTATTCGACATTTCATACCGTTTGTGACGTCGTCGCTTTAAAGTTTGATAAGTAACTATATATTTAAATATAAATGTGTTTGTGATCTTGATGAAATATCAAAAGAAGAGAAAAAGGAAATGTAACATTTAGAATTTAGAATAATGAAATTAATTCACAAACTCACACACTGTCAGTTATCCCCAAGCTTTGTTTAAAAATTGCTTTGAACATTAATACATTTTGTGCCCTCGAATATTGAAATCCATGTACAGATTTCCCCCAATAATACGCCTTTTTTAACTGCAAGAAAACACTTTGTAGCATCACTAATTTCCATTCACACAATATCTTGCAACTGGTTAATTTGTACAGTCCAATATATGCCTAGTAACACTTTTTTAATATGATCAGTCTTGTTTACAAGATTTCTTTACAGCATTTTAGCTTTTGCTCGTTAGCCGGTTTTATACACACAGAAGTGATGTTTTATTTTTGCCATTATGCGTCTAACTAAACATTTTCGTTCGAATTCAAGCTACAAAGTTCATTTTTGATTTAAATTAGGATGTATATGTATTGAGAATGGACAGTATACTTAACAGGATTTCGTTATGATATAAATAGTAAAGTATTTATATTATAAGCGTATTGTAAATACGTACATGTGTAGACTATGTAATATAATGTTGCTAATTGTGCATAAATAATAGGATTATAGCATAGGAAAAGCACTTTTGTGTGCCTAAATACATACTGTTTGACTTTGGATGTGTATAATTTGTTGCGACATGTTGTAGCATAGTAATATATATATTTTACACTTCCTTGTATGTATTGTGTTGTTTTGTCACCAAAACTCCTTCCTTTACAACCTTCATGTCCTTTCACCATATGACCTTTACCCTTCACCTTAGAACCACACTCGATACAACTTGTACTGGGCCAGAAATAGAGGGAACGTAACTAATTACTTCTTCCTTATTATCAAAGTAAAATTGGTTCACCGTTGTTACTATAGGTATAGCTCATAGCTTCCTGTACAAGTTGCACATTTTCTACAGTAGTAGGTACAGTATTTTAAATATGCAGAAAAATCTCACCACAGCTCAAATTTAAAATTCAGGTTTACACACTCCACATTATAAAGCTGTTTTTGTTTTGACGTGGAAAAGCTGTAGGCTCACATATTTCACTTCTATACAGTTTGATGTAAATATTTGTTTTTATTATACGTGCCTTATTCAATGCTATGGACTTTTATAAAAGTATTTGATAGACGACGATTCCTCCCTTTGATACTTGAACCAGAATGTTGGACAGTCATGCTACATGCATATTATAGTATATATTGGAATGTGCACGTATTAGTATTTTGTTTTGTCATGTTTGCATCTTTTGGCACATTTATTGAATGGCCTTCATTTCTAATTTTTCTTTTCTTTTGTGCTCGTTTGGAAAATGTGACGTGTTAAAAAATGCATGACTTGTCCTCTATCTCTTTATGATACGGGTTTTTACCTTTTCAAAAAACGAAATAAAATGTCTTGGGAAAAGTTTTGTTTTTGTTACGTCATTGTTGTCTTGTATAAAGGGGATTTTAAAGGGGATAATTTACGTGTAAATGGGGTGAATGATAAATGTAATATTAATATGTTTGCTGGATTTTTAATTGTAAAGCTGCTCCACCTGTTCGCTATGCTGAATCAGAAGTCAATATTCATTACAAGGCTCCAATACGACTCGTAGAAAAGGATTACATTGGAGAGGACGAGCTACGGCGCAGACAACAAATTGTTATGCGGAGGTTTTACGAAGAACAAAGGCACCGGAAGTTCCTCGCTGAGATTCAAGACATGGAGAATCGACGCCACACTGATAACTTTACGTGAGCCACAACTTCGCCGTTTTCTCCCTCTCTTTGTGTTTTTACAAAAAAAATGATTTTGATGTACATCTGTGTCTAGTCGTCTAAAAAATGTGGTGAACAATTGATTATAATGTAATCAATATCTGTTGTAATTTTTGCAGACCATCTCAAAAGTCCCCTATCCCTCTAAACAGATATGAAGATTCTATTGACGAGCCGCAGCGTCCAAAGTGGAGAGAGAAAACGCCAGAGCAGAGCAGAATAGTTGCCAAAGCCTTATACAATTTTGTCCCTCAAAATTCAAGGTAAAATGTGTTACATTTGTATTTGTTTATGAAGTATGCAGAATTGGCGTAAACTTTTAAGTATGATATTATGTGTAACGTATCATGTTTACATTTTAATTTTAAATCTCTCTGTATTAATTTGCTAATGCGATATGACAAAATTATTTTTCAGGGAGCTTTCATTTCGTAAAGGCGATATTTTATTTATTCACCGTAAACTGGATGCCAATTGGTACGAGGGAGAACACAATGCGGCTGTCGGAATGTTTCCAAGTTCATATGTGCAGGTATGTAGTTGTTCTTCAGTTTTTCTCTGCCATTGGCCCATAAAAACTGTAACCTTTACTCTCTCAAATTACATTGCATAAAAAGCATCTCGATTTCTGGTGGTATTTATAACGTCAAAACTGGTCAAAACAACCAATTAATCTTTATTGTTTATTGGTTATGGACAAAATTTGAATAAAAGTAAATACCTACAATAGACCTTGCACACATATACATATTGAAATCTATTTATATGAGCTATACCATATATGTTTACAATGTAGGATTAAATTGAATTGGTATGTGACTGTCGCAGCAATTCATTGAATTAATTGATTTGTGAAACCACCCCCGTCGAAAGATGATACATGTATGGTGCATGGTGCATCATTTATAGACATAGCAAGGAATAAAGGATGTACCGTATATTGTCTGGTATTGACATTTCACAGTACTGTATTTATTGTTGTAGTTAGAGCATAGAATGTAGGTGACCTTGCTCGAGAGAGGAGAAAACTGAGCTCAAACGTTTATTTCTAAAAGTGTTACGTATTTACTTGTCTTTTATTTGATCTTCCACGGAATTTAGTTAGCAATAATATGTTTCCTTTTATTGTATGGTTGGCTGGTTAAACATCAAATAGAATAGGAGGTTGTATAGGGAAATCCGGGATAAGCACATGAAGAAGCCATAATGTGAAGGGTGAGGATATTTCGTTTTGGTCTGTTTCAAGCGTCTGTTTCATTCGAAGAATAGGTTTTAGTTAATAACCGAAGTTTGTTCGTACAGTATTTCTATTCTATACATGCATGTCGTCTAAAAATGAAAGAAAATGAATTAAAAGGAGAAGGAAGGTTATCAAAATTCGAGTCGTCTGTGTCACCCGTACAATGATATTTCTTGTCAATTGCTGCTCCGTTCTAAAGTCCGTGGTGTAAAAGACGATGTCGGATGGTATGAAATTGGTGAACTATGAAAGTTTCTAATTGAATTCTATTCTATCGTATTTCCAGCTCCTTTTTATGCTGTTTACTTTGTAGGATAGATCTACTATCTTTCCTTGTTTTTGATCTCGTGTTGTTGCTTTGTTCTACAATATTTTGTTTGCGCTGTCGTCTCTCTTCGTTCGAATTTTAGACTCATCAAACAAACTAGAGTCTTTTACACGATGCACTTTTCCTTAAACTCTTATGGTGTGCATGCTGATTGTTTCCTCGGCTAATTCCAGTCAAGTACAAATATCTTCCTCTTATTAGGTTATTGTGTTCTTTGAAAGTAGACCGGGGATGGATGTATCACGTCTCGTTACCATTAAATGCCACAAGCTCTATACTTTAATTTAAATTCGGATTTCGGATTCTGACTCTATTCATATTTCAAATGTTTCGATTCTTGGAATTTTAGATGCAAGTGCGTTTATTGTTTCTGGAAGAAATCATAATATGCGCATTTATGCTCTACTTAACCTTTAACCTTTAGTTCTACTCTTTTGACTTGTCAATACTTTATGTCTGGGAGCTCATCGTAGTTTTACACATGTAGAAGAAAAATTTCAAAGATATGTGTGGGAACTTAGTTTTCTAGTTTTTAAAGTTCAGAGTTTGGATATTTTCAATCTTTTGTAAATATTTATTGTACAAAGTTTCTCACGCACTATACAATACATATAGTTATTATTTTACAATACAAAATACACAGTTTACATTTATATAAACATTTTTACACGCATAATAGAGAGGTTTGGTACTGTGACAAGAATTGACTTTTTTTTTGTAAACTTGAAAAATTTTCTTGTAGATTTTTTCATAAGGTATCAAAATGGGTTACTTGCAAGCTAGACTAATATATAATACATTCAAACGTACTACTTCTATTTACGAAAAACCATTTTAATGTGGAAAATATTTCGGGTCGAACTGATTCAAATAAAAAAATTCGGAAAATCATTTAATGACTCAATGCCGTGCCTCTCTTACAGTACAATAATATATAATATCATTTCGTTTATGCATTAAAGTTAAGCTTCTAGACAAACGACAGTCTTTGTTTTTCTTTCCACTTCCAAGTTTTGTATTTATGTATAATATGGAAGATTGGATTGGAGTTTGGTATTTTTCGTATAAAAATGGAACATTCATTGATTGGAGTAGCAGCAACTTCTTTTTAAACTTCACCTACAGTGAAGGGTGAGATGGGCAAACGCCAATTCAAATAAAAACGCATTTGAATCACGGGGAGGGGGAATCATTTAATTTACAATGGTTTTTCAAACCAAGTTTGTATTGGTCTTAATTGGAGACGAGGGTGGGATGAGAACAACGACGATGAGGACGAACCGTTGGGGTATTTTTTTGGATAGCGAATTGTCCAGAGTTGTCTTGTCTGGATTGTTCAAGTTGTTGTTACCGTCGAAAATTGGTTAAATCTGAGCAATACACGCTCGAAGTACATCATTATTTGGATACATTTGAGGGATATAGGTTGTAACGTTGAGGATGATCGCAGTTTCGCTAGTCCGCTCATTACTCTCCGTTTTGACCATCGTCGGTGAGTCTGTGGTACTCGGCAGGATGACGTCCATCGCCGGTCCGATGCCATAGGGGAAGGAACTCTTTGTCTTTACGTGGAACATTCCACGTACACTGTCAAATTCAAAGTTACACGTTAACGTTCAATTTCAACTTTATGTAGTGTGTAGTGTGTAATATACTGATGCTTTGAAATTTGTTTTAATTAATTAAGGAGGAGGAAGGCGATTAGATTTACATGTACATAACTACATGCACGCTACACGTACTTATTTAGTGCATATACACGTGTATGTGAAGGTAAATTGAGTTTGAAGTAATCCAATTTGAGTCGTTTGAAGTTACTCTTTGCCTTTGCTCTCCACATATGTTATTTTACTGTTACTTTTAGTGTTTGTCAAGTAATGTGGTGTGAAATTGAAAGTTTATTTTGGTTGATGAGAAGTGCTAATAAAATTATGAACAACGTACTCAGTCGGGACGGAGAGGCCCATGAAGGACACGTCTTCGGGAGAACAACTGCAATCTCCTGTGCTCAGCTGCAGCCAAGAGGAGCAGCGGCAGGCTGGAAAAGCGATTGGAGAGGTGATGGACTCGCGAAAATAAGCCAATGCACGATTGTGATTGCAACGAGCATCTTTGCAAATAGAAAACCATCATCATACATATTAGAGAGATACAGATTACAGATATACGTTTTTAATTTTGCAACGTCGTAGGTGTATGTAAAACTAAAATAGAAATTTGACGCCTAGTTTTCCCGTTTAACACAAAAACCCAACACCGACTGTTTTTTTATGCATGTATTGTATATACATACATACATACATTATACATATTATGTAAGTAAACGTTTTCCATACTTTCTGTGACGCTGAGAATACCAGTGTTGCACCCCGGTTGGCTGGCGCCACCATTTACGTAGAAATCGCTGTAAAAGTTTTGCAAATAATGATTGAATGTATAAATTTTATAATTTTGGAACGATTAAGTTTGGAGAAAAGAAAAAATGTAAACATACACATGGCCCAAAGCTTGAGTGATCCCGAGGAATCCGCCTATCCCAATCAGCCCTGCTCCTCCGTTTGAGTGTACAATGTCTAGATATAAATTATTTATGAAAAAAGAGTCATAGTATATTTATATTAAGTCAAAGGCTCAGATGCATTCCATTGATCTACTCAAATATGAAGTAATTTTGCGATAAAATTATGTATTAATGGGAAAAAATATACATAGATAGCAATCTGTAGGCAATTACAAAGTTGTGCTTGATATTTACTCACCCACAAACTGAGCATCGCTTTTGTCAAGTCT
>JAQIVE010004880.1:0-13784 GCA_034698285.1 Sminthurinus bimaculatus | reverse complement strand
CCTCAAAGGTCTATTTAGCTTATACTAGGTAAAATTGAATTTGGCAACATGTACTGATTTGACGGTACGAAAATCTGGCAGCTATAATGATGTATGATCTTTATTCTTTATGCAATGTGTGATTAAACATCTTAAATTAAAAAGTACATGTGTAATGCTGGAGAATTCTGCCTGTCCTTATACAAAATGCATATATTTAACTATACACGTGTATGTGTATGCGTAAAAGTTTTTATCATTTCAATCATTCTGTCCCAATAAATGGTGTAGAAATTTCACACACAATAAAGGTCATCTACGTGCACGCACGCATTCGTTCAAGAAACCAAAATCGAAAGAAGATCCCCTCTTCAATTCTTCTCACTTACAATGTGAATCTATCTGTACACATGGAGTTGTGTGTCTATGTATTAATTTAAGACGATGTGGATTTCAATAAAAATACACCGCTTTAAACTATGATAATATTGTATGTATTACACTCGTGACGTTCCTCCGCTTATTCTTTGTAGTCCGTCTTATGATGTCTTTGTCTGGGAATAAATAATGGGACTCAAAGGGCGAGATAGATGTACTCAGCTATATCTAATGCTTACAAATGGCTACTTTCTATTCATACCCTTTACATACCTCCTATCAAGACAACCATCTCTGGCAATTTTCTATGGATTATTTTGAGAGAGATGTATAGAAAGATATAGATAATTTTTCAAATTTTAACTACAGCTCACAAACTAAAGAGTATTATAGAGTGTAGATACAACGCGGTAGTATGCATTGGATAGATACGCTTTTCGTTCCCTTCTACAATAATCATAATAAATATGAGCAAAGAACAAAGTTCAAATGATTTTTATCATATCTCTCCCTTTATTTCGTCCCTTTCCTTTTCCTTACTATTCTCCTTGCTATTTCGTTTCTTATTAAATTTTCACTCCTCTGCCACAGAGGAAAGAACATGCCAAGGCTACCTCATTTTCCTATCACCTACTACATACTAGTTAGTTTAAATAATTTTCTAGCAGCACATCTTCACTTTTTAGTCACATGTGTGTGTCTACATGAGAAATAAATAATGAAGATGTTAACTAAAAAAATTCATTAATAAATAAATAAAACGCACCTGGACTCGAGCTTCGGACAAGGACGTTTTAGATGCCAACCGCTCTCGGGTAGTTACACATGGATACTGTAATTTAAAAGTAATTGGTGAGATCAAACGTATTCTTTGTATCATTCGTTTATAGCAAAACAGAAAATAGTCATCAAGAGAGTCTGACGAGAACCATACTAGTAACAATAATCTTAGATAAACTTCACAAAAAGTTAGTAAAACACGCTTACATGAGACTTTTGGAATTCTTTTTCGAGCTCTTGTAGTTGCTCTGGGGTGAAAGTCGTTCGATTCCTTCGAAATTTTGGTACTTCGCCTTCACTGTCTGTCCCACTGAGCCCACCCGTCAAAGAGGCATCTTCCGAATTGCGACTTTCTAGCTCCACTAAAAAAGCAATGACAAAAACAGAATTTTATTTTTTCAGCTCGGATCCGTAACAAGACATTTTATAGTTATAGAATAAAGTAACATGAAAATGCAATGCAGAAAATGAAAATTTCTTACAGTGATGATGAGCACGTATTGTTGGACTTTCGGAGGAAGATGGTCGAGTAGAGGAAGTGCTGTGACTTCCGGGATGAGAGAGATCAGAAGATGGTTGTTGAACTGAGGCAGCTGCCAAGGAGGCTAAGGCAGCATGAGGATTCGATTGTCCACTCGGATTCGACGGACCCAAAGGAGACCACAAGTGAGCGGACCAAGGTAAACTGTATGGGTGGTATAATCCCGCGTAGCCGGCGGCTCTAGCGAATTCTGCCGCGGCTCGCTCTGCTGCTCTATTCCGCAAAATTCGATTTATACTGGATACACTAGGCGCTGTACTATTCGTGCACACTCCTGAACAAAAAAAACGAGCAAAAAACATTTTTTATTACTTCCAAATCGAAAGGCGAATAAAGTTATAAATTATATTACACAAGTTTGAGTAAACTTGCAAAAATGTAGAGTTTGCAAAAGTTCAAGTACAAGGACAACTTTTAAAAATATCAAGTTGTTTAGTTACATCCACAAAAATGAGTGTAAAGTCACTGATGCTCAATATTCAATATTCAAACTGCTAGTGCAAATTCGTTTTACTACTCCCCATAAAAAAGCTCACCTCTGCCTGCCTTGAATTCACAATTGAATTCACAAAATACAAAGTAGCCAGAAAGTCTAGTCGTAGTTTTTACACACTTTTATGTATGTATACATACATAATATTGTTTCTTGATTGATTACACAAGGTGGATTTTATGTGAGCGCCTACGTAAACTACAAGTCTCAATCTACATACACCTCTACCTTGTATTGTAAAGGATTAAGGTGTAAAAAAGGTAGTAAAGTTATATTTAATTTTGAATTCGTTCCTCCTTAAAAACTCCCCGTGGTAGTATAGTTACGTAGTGAGAGTTGACTTTGACTTTGAGAATAGAAATTCTAGCCAAACGAGATGAAGAAGAAGAAGCAGAAGAAGACGAGCATTGTTGCCTTGTATTATTACCATCATCGTTATCACCAGCATTATAAGGTAATTATTAACTGGTATATAACTATTTTGTATTATTTGTATCATTATCATCATCGGGCTTGAATTAATAGTTTGCGTCTCTCCATACATACGTATACCCGCTCTTGCTCTCTCTCCTCTAATAATTTTATAGTCAGGATTAATTTCATTATGTTGTGGCGAAATGAGGTTTCTTTGTAGTAAGGAGTTCCTCATTAATTTTTGATTAATGATTTAGACACCTGTCTACACTCCACAGGCAAAAGTGCAGGGCAAAAAGGATCCACCAGCAGCCCCTTCACGTATTCAAGCGTTCCTTCTCTCTTTCTCTCTCTCTGTATCCACTTGCTGTAGGCAAATTGCTCACACTATAATGTTCATTTTACAAAAGTCTAAGTGTGAAAACCCACCACCACCACCAGCCGTAATAACAACAATAATAACAGCTCACACATTGACTTCTTTAGTTACGTCCAATAATCCATCTCAAGATTCTATAGAACATTGACGCATTGTAAATTCTATTATTATTATTATTACACAACACAACATAACATTATTACACATTATCCAGCAAATATTCCTTCCTATACACATACACATATAACATATATGTATACAACATGTACAATGTACACGAACACAATGAAACGTGTAATAATGCCAGGAAAAAACATGTGATCAAATCAAAACTACGATATGACTTTCTTCTTGCCTATAGGAAAACTAACCAAAATCTCTATGGGTAAGCCAAGCACCCAGACCAAGCCAAGCAAGCAAGCAAAACCAGCCCAAAGTACACAAACTATATCACCTATTATACATTATACACAATACAATACTTCATACTTACACGTACCAGGAAAAACTCAGAGCTTATGTATTTCAATGTACTACGCTCCCGAGAGTAATATTTTTACATGGTAAAGTGCACACACAAATACATATGCCTTGCTTTATTTTGGACAAGTAGTATAACAATGCATACTCCACAACAAACAACGTATCAAAAGGTGTATTAAGAAACCAAACTGGATTCGATTCGATTCGAATAGTTATACAGTGCTCGTCATCGTACGTGTTTCTCCAAAATAGCATGTAAAAGAGTGAACGAGAGAGAAAATGACCCTAGTCTATTGAACTTTTTCTGTACAAAAAAACAACCCAACACGTATGATGATGTTAACAATACAGGATTACATTACAAACTCTCCATTTCTTTGTAAAATCATGATGATGATGATGATGAACTATGTTTGTAGTTTGTATTATGTAAGCAAATGTACATTGACTGTACACTGTACATTTGCTTACATAAGTATTATCAAAATTCTCCAGGTTTTTTTTTTGTATTACACAACTATTGACTATCCGCACAGTAGTCGATCGGAGTCGAAGGGGGAAATTTTTGGAATTCAAAGCTGACTTTCATTCATTTCATGCTGCATACACAGTGTGTATATATATGTGTGTAGTGTGTATATATTCATTGAGTGTACATTGTACATTGATATTGAGAGAGAAAAGTAAGCAAACACTAGTCGATAGTTTACTAATTCTTTTCCCTCTCTTTCTCTATCTTTAGGTATCCGTATTACGTTATTTTAAATTACCAATTCCTCAGCAAATCACTTTGCCACCACCACCAATGTTAGTTTTCCCCAACAATAATACATACATACATGTATGCATATGCATAGCATGTTGGTCCTCGACATGTAAACAAGCTTTGCAAGATATGTGTGTACACACTACATACACAAACATACACATTCCTCATTCATTCCATACACAAAAGCCACCTTTCTTTGTCTACCATTATAATAACCATATCTATACACACACACACATGGAAAGAAGATACATTTGTATCATATGTATGTACAATTCTACGGTAATATCTGAACAAATTTGTGTGTGTACCTACCTACACAACGACATCCTACACAATGACTGTATCTGTATACATATCTCGAATGTTGTGACTAGATATTATTATTGTATTGTATTAGTTTTCCTCCGTCCTTAGCTTTTACAAAAGAGGAGACGAAGAAAAAGAAGAAGAAGAAGAAGAAGCGATGGAAAAATCTAAAGAGAGATAGAAACAGCAGGCATTCCTTTTGGCTTATTGACCACCAACCTTCGACCATGTATAAACTAAACACCTCTTCGCGCTCCTCACTCTAAACTAACTTCCAATTAAACATTTCATCCTCTTCCTCCTCTTTGGCATACCAAAATCTCAATCCAAATACCAAGTTGCCACTGTTTAAACATAAATACACATACATTTCAGATTTTTATTAATTGTGCACACAACGCATTCATCATCCATACACTCTGAAATAATAATGTGTACATGTATACATTATACATGTATACAGCACTACTTTGTATCGACAATCGAAAATTGACGAGCAGACTGATTGCTAGATTGCTTGATGATGATGATTATGTGTGCACTGCAAATATGTACAAACAGCAAAGATCCACTAAGAAGCTATGTAATGAAAAATCATCAAATGATACCCCCAGCTTCAAAAATACCAAATACCAACCAATGTTTTATTTTGTAATTTTTTGCGTTTGCTTTGACATGACCCAAGATTCTCTATAAGTATGTATATTATGTATTCTCACTCTGCAATAAAGAATGTTGGTATAATTTGAGTGTGCATACACCTATAATATACTTAAGTAGATACTGAGAATGAGTAATAACAATAAAAATTAGTGGGAAAAAATTAAGATTTTTAAGTGAAAATTTAAAGCGTACACAGAACAGCAAAAATCTCTTTCGACACCATGCATATGTATGTATACACATATTTCAAAGCAATACGTCGAAATAAGAGGATACATCATGCATTTAATTGTTCACTAAATCAACAACCCTCGCAACTTGTACTTACTTTTATGTACATCTACAAGCTACAAGCCATCCACACCAATATCTGCATTCCCATAATGTAATACAGATATTTAAAAGAGGAGTAATGTACATTGTATTTAAGGATAGGCGAAGACGACCCCAACATGGGTAACATTGAATATGTACAAAGCTTTGCACTGCAACTTCCTCTCTACATTTTCTTCCTCACATACGTACAGACTATACAGACTCGGACTCTGAGAGATATGGGAAGATATCTGTATAACCACTACATATACATAATGCATACATTTTATGTTAATGCATCCCAAATATGCATATACATACGGTATACTATGGAAAAGTCAAGGCGGCGAGTAAAATTTTATATCTTTTATGCCAAATTGAGAAAGAATTATATATAAAGAGAGTAAGGGTAATTAAATGTAGATCGTCCAACTCGCCATTTGCTACACACAACACCACCATGAGCAAGACAAAAAGAGCAGGGGAAGAGAAAGAAATTAAAGTTTTGAATTATTCACAACGGAACAACTACTCAGATGACTATCTCCATCACTTTTTAATGTACAAATCCCGAAAATATAATTATCTATCACTATTTTTATTCTCTTTTTTTCCCTATCTCACATTGCGATAAATTGTAAGTAGTAAGTGTAGTGTATGCGTAGTATATATACAAGTAAATAAGTCATATTATGTGTATAAAATATCTGTTTGTACACAGATAATCTTGAGTTGAGCTGCCTTCCTTGCCTTAAGTTGAATTGACTTGTGTTGTACCATCGTATAAAACAATAAACTACTAAATAGGTACATTAAAATTATCTCTGTGTGTGGAAGCAGCTACCGACGTCGTGGTGGTGGCTTGATGTGTATTTTTATCGATTATAATTTATTTCCCTTCTTCTTTTACCCCTCCTCCTCCTACTCCTTCCTCTGTCGTAAAAGTAGACAAAGTTGATGAATTTTCCGAATTTTTAACCATTACCATGAAATATAAAGTGTGGAAAACTATCTATATTTATGCAGATAAGAATATTTTCCTCTTTACTCACATTAATACCCAAAATCCCATCCTCATATCTCATATCATACTTAAGTATATATATATATTATATATATATGTAATGTATGATGTGTTTAATAGCTGATGCGCTGTGAGTTGATATGCTCACTAAGGAAGCAAACTAAATAAATAACTAGCTAAGTAGCGAATGAATTGGGAATTGAGCAGAAAAAGTACACCTCAGTAATATTACATGAAGACATTAGCTCCACACACACACACACACATACGATACAACGAACGAGGAACAACAACTTATACTTTGTCCAAAAATCTAAACAAGATACATACAGAGAAACCTACATACTAAAATGGATGCACTGCACATACACACACAAAAATATTATACATGTATACATATATTCTGCATACTTTGCGAGTAGGTGCACAAAAACCTAGATAATGGATAATTTAATGTTAATGCGCGGAGTGCCATTCCATTGTTTCCCTCCTCTTCTTCTCTCTTCTTATTTGACTCTCATCTCAAGAGATTTTTATGTCATAATAAAATTTGCACATACATGAGAGACTCATGCATCCTTTTTTCCATCGAGTCAGTCAAACAGTCTCTGTTTTAATACTTGTATCATGTATATGTGCGTACATATAGATAAGTTTTATCCCTTCATTATTACACATCATCATGGTTATAACAATAATAGTAATAATAATCATTATTATTATTAAGGCGCAGTAGTAATATTACGTTTGATATACATACATATCTACAAATAGTAACAGATACTATATGTATGCATATACAAATCTATTAATATTACATTACCTTCCATGTGTGTACTCGTTTGATGATAATGATGATGATCGTTTTTCCATTGAGCATAAAGAATAAAAAAAGTATTATCATACAGAAGTCTGCATGCGTGTTTGCACAGAGCTATAAATGAGTGAGTTAAATACTTTTTGAAAAGGGGGCCGGAGGAGGTTTACTCAGCGAGCCCAACTATGACCTATCATTTGAATTGAATCAAATCGATGGCCGGACACTACTGGAGTGGGCATTATCTATTGTATGTATGTATAACAGAACAGGGTATAACGAAAATGATATGATAATACCGGGAATCAACGGAAAATGAAAGACAAAGTGAGAAAAAGATTGGAATATTAGTATTGGTTGGTTGGAAAATAGATTATTATTATAAACTACTCGCGGAGCTGAGCATAACCATCACCACTACATACTTGAAACACAACAACATATTTCTATGCTTGCATTAAATTTACATTTATATGTACTTGTTCATACAATATGCATGTATTATGCTGTATCAAATATTGGATATTTCATTTAGGGGAGTAAATTAAAACAAAAGAGTGATGGTGATGAACATTGAAAGGGGTTCCTTTCCCATGCCTATTCTATAATATTCTCTGTGTATATAATTCAGAGCAAGAATTGAAGGATATAACTAGAACTGCGTACACTACACGTACATTATAATAAAGAGAGACAAAGTAAAGAAATAATTGGTGATGGTCTAAGAGGTTAGTCAAACCAAACTTTTGGGACAACATTCATCATGGATAGAGAGAGATAGGGAAGGAGAGAGAGAGAGAGCGGAGGTTATCGAGTGGCCCAGTGGGACTAAAACTTTTAAAACACCTTTCGTGTCAGCTTCAGCTTGTTGTCATCAAGCCGCTCCCATATAATACTTTCGATTCTTTGTACATACACATACAGTGAATACTCTTATTCTATGTACTTATGTAATATGTATGTGTATTGAATTCTACCTCTTTGAACACCACAACCTCCACCACCACACCACACCCTGAGCGAGCAGCCAAATATCGTCTCGCGGACTGATTTATTGGAACATGTTTGGTGTAATGTGAGAAAAAGAGAGAGAAAGAAAGAGAGACACTTTTTTCTCTTGTGTAATATATTTCACCATTGACTGTGGACTGTGTACCATGCAAATCTAGATACTTCTTGGTCTGTCTCATCTCTCTCTCACTTTGGCTCCTAATGGCTCTTTAGCCACTCTATAATTATGAAAAGGTATGGGCTTGCATAAACTTTTAGTGAGTTTTCATGCCTTTAACGAGACAGATGAGGCGATATCGAGAGGATCTCTTTTTGTCGGAAAGTCTTTTCAAGATGCAATTTTATGTCATGGCTTGAATTCAGCCAGGAGTTCCCCGTCTCTCACTATTACACGTACCTATCTATCTACCTGATACACACTCAATCCAATACAAACATTCAAGGCAAGTACATACTTGTTTGTTTACAGACATTATTATTATACAAATCTATTGTCTTTATACTGTATACCGAGATATTTACGTTTGTTTGCTCGTCTGTTTGTATTTATGTACAATGTACATACATACATACACACATACATACATACATGTTTGACTTTGGCTACACTGCAACATAGTATACAATGTCTGGAGCTGGCGCTGGATGATCGCATCTTGTTTCAGGATCACGTAATAAGTATATATTAGGCTCCTTATTTTCCTCACATACATGTTACGTACATACATATTAGGCTCCTCTCATTTAACATTTAACCATATGAAATTACTTGTCGACTTCTTCTTCTTCTCCGACTCCTCGAAAAAAAAACAGAGAGAAACCGACCCTATTTTACGAACAACTTGACTCGTTCACACTCAAATTGTCTTTCTCTTGTTGTAATTGAGATGAAACCATAAACTTTTTTTGCTTACTTTCTTGCTAGCTTACCTCTTCCTCTACCAAAAAAAACGGAGAAGAAGGAGGAAAGGATCTGTATCTCTATTGTCTAATTGAAACAAGGTGTACACTCATTTGTCTTCCTTCCTTCCAATTCTATAAACTCCTACTACACTTCTTTATTTATTTGGATTATATTGTATTATTATGTAGATATTTACAAACTTTATTTTTTATTTTAACACTCACCTTCAGAGATCAGTTTCTCACGGATTTCCCAAGCAAATATGGTAGGATTTTCCCTCTTGTATTGTTCTATTTTCGCAACGACAGTCGGCGTGGCTACTTTGGGCTTGCTCCCTCCAATTATTCCCGGCGGCCGAAGAGAACCTGGGAAACCATGAAATATACGGAAAAAACAATTAAAATAATTATACATCCTCATTAATTATTAATTACATTATATACATTATAGTAGGCAAGCAGGCAGGTAAGCGCACAATCATCGTCACCTGTAGTTGCAGATTATGATAAACGATAAACGATTTCCTCCCCTCTCTTTCTCTCTCTCTCTCTCTCTACTCTAAGCCTTTCTCCATTTTTCACTCTGTTATCCAAAGTAACCAAAGGCAAAGTACCTATAATAGCCATCGTAGTAGTTTGATATCGAGCAATCTATAATTTTAGACCAATGTTAGCATAATTCTATAGCGGCAAAACAATGATTTGAGAGACACAAAGGATGGATTCCCTCTCATCTCTTTTCTCCAAAAACTTGGCTTAAATGTGTAACTGATGAATTATATGTATTTACTACAAGAAGGGTAAAGTGTGAGGAAATTAAAAGTAAGCATCTTATTTTAATTCAATTATCGCAATATAATACGAAAACGATAAAGAAGTCTCTCTGCGAATGAAACAAACTTTCAATTCAAGCTTTTGATGAATATGAATACTCTGCGGTAGATTCATATCATTGGTTTGGCTTTCTTTGAAAATGGAAAAATATGACGAGTCATGAGTATTTACGGCTGAACCAAGCAACGTATGTACAATATAGATAAAGATGGTCGGCTTCAAGAAAGATTAGATGAGTGGATATTTGTGGTAAATGAAAATGTCCACTGTATAACTATATATGTATATTTACATTTATCGTAGTTTGCGAGGACTTTGCGCCGGCATTTCCAAGTTGTACAAACACATTTGTATCTTTTATAAAATATAAACGGTATTCAAGTATAAAGTAATGAAATTGAGTTGGTTAAGATAATAAAAAAGAAACGATGCTGTTGAATGAATGGTCAGTGTACGTACGTATATGTATAATGATGAGGATCAAAGCGTATCTTCATCAGTTTTTCCACTCTACACGAATACGAATAAGAATACGAATACGACTGTGTATTGTGTATCGTACAGTTTTTGATCTTGATTGTGCCTGTATATGTATAAGTACTTGCATACACTGAGCATTGAATACTGGAGAGAAAGAGAAAGAGCAAGAGAGAGAGAGAGAGGTGAGAATATCTAGAATGAATATCTGATAGTAAAGTGAAGTTAAGGCCTTGGGGCAATCGTAAAGGTCTACTTTTTTTCGGTACAAAGTACCTCCTTTAATTGAGTTGACCACATAAATTATTCCTCTTCCTGAGTCTGAGTCTAACATGCTTTGACCATAAATTGAAAACTGTTTTCAATGTTTATACCCCAACGTTAAGGCGCATCCCAGGCTGTGAAGATGAACACATCAATAAACAGCTGATACACGATACATATTGTACATATTCTTCTACTTTTTATACCGACTGCATATTGTTATACTTTTTCATTTCAACACCGATAATTCGATTGAATACACATTCAAATAGTCATTGGACTACAGCATGACCGGTATCAAAGTAGAATTGTAGAGCTATTCATCTAATGCTGTACAGACAACAGACTCAATGGCTTAGATAAATAGATAGATAGATATTCGTCGTTTTTGTACCAGCATTAGTCACATACATACGTATTAGCATCATTTAAACAGGAGTAATGCAGTATAAAATAAGTAAATAAGTATGATGAGCATCTTGATGACGTGGCGTGTGTGTGCTCTCTCTCTCTCTCTGCTTCTTTCTCTGTTTCTACTAAACAAAAAACGAGCACTTATCGTTTCCTTTCTTCTTTCAACCCCTCTTAGAAATCAAGCAATAAATGCTCACATTTTAAAACTTGAACTTTTTCACTCAAGTCAGTCTAGATTCATGGAAGACTTGAAGCTTAAGGAGAGGAAGGAGAAAAGTTTTTAATAACAAATGCTGGGAGGAATAAGCATAATATTTTTAATATTTATGAAGATGATAAGAATGATTGTGAGAATAGACTGAGATTGCGTTGTTATTGATGTCTGTATATACATCTCTATATTCCCTATTCTTTACACACAGAGAGTAATAAATAGTATAATAATATTATAAATAAATATTATTATTATATTACACATTATGACCTCCGACAACCATAATACGCGTCTTTCATTAAAGTTGTAAATTAATAATAATCATGGCTCAACTTCCTTTTCTACCTCTCTCTTTCTCTCTCTCGTTCCTTCTTGAGCACGCTGTTAATTCTTCACACTCGTATACTCGTGTAAGTAAGTGAATCTGTTGAGGTTCACTCTCATCATCAAAGTTATACAAAACTACACCAACGTGGGCCGAGTTGTGATGTTCTTGTTAGGTTATGTGTGTGAGCAAAGAGGTGTAGACACTTAGATTTATCGCACATTGCACAAACATTTATATCAAAAAGCAGAACAGTATACGGAAGTGGTCATCATCATCATCACAATCATCGTCGTCGTTGTAGTCCTAAACAACAGTGTTTCATACTTTTAGGTTTATTTCAAAAGGATGTTGTTTTTACCTACTCAACTCACAGGCTCGTGATAAACATGGAACAAGGACATTTTAATAACATTTACAGCTCTCTTCGTCTTTATCCTCAATATGTATACTATAAAGTCTTTCTTCAAACGATATAAAATATTCAGGTATACTACAATACATCAAAGTTTAAATTCTCTATTTGATTCTCTGCAATATAATATCTGTTTTATATTTTACACTAAATCTGACATTTGTAATTTTATGAATGTGTTTTACTGCCCAGCAAATACATATTGACGAAAAATGATGTGCTTGAAAGAGGGAGAAAAAGAACCTAAAGTTTAATGAATTAAACCGGTTCCCTCATTGTTGTCGTACTTTACAACACGACCAATTGAAATTAGTCTTCTCTCTGTGTCAATCTAATGTCAAGAGATGTATTTTATATTTTTCGCTTTAAACATCATATTCACTAAGCTAATTCTTCCATTATTTTATAACTTACAATACCTGATACTTGACTTTAGGCTTTGAGTTTGACTTGCTTATATGTACAGTGTTAACTTTGAATGTAATAAAAATATTTCCCATCTATAATGTTCCCGTTGAGTCTGAAGTCTAAATATTATGAGCATTTGAACATCTTCAGCTCGATCCTTGATTTTTATCTCGTCTAATAATTTAACATTTCTGGTGTCCTTTTTCTTTCCTTCTTTCTCTCTATGCCTCTCATCATCAACTGTATACATAATATGTACAATTACATGAAAGTTAACGTATATTATGGTAGAAAGGGATGGAGGAGTATCAGTGAGTGAGTGAGAAAGATGAAGGAATATATTATAATGTGTATACATGTCTGTATTTATGAGAACATCTAATTGTTATCTCCTCGGGGTAATTAATGATGATCATTGATCATGCCACGTAAAATGAGTCTTTACATACACTTTTGAATCGATTCATGTTCACTCTACACAATACGTGGATACATAATGTGTACAACCACAACAAGGGTAAACAATGGTGAGTCGATGAAGACGAATAAAAAATTATTATTATTATTATTACATATTATTAAGAACAGAGAGAGAGAGAGAGATAGGTAAAAAACCAAGGCTGGACTATCCCATCAAATATAATCCAATCGAATCAAATGACTAACTTTTGGAAGCTTCATTGCACGAAATCCTTCTTCTTATTCTCTACGATATTATTCGAGGGAAATTTAATTAGAAAATCGTTTTTTTTTCTTCTCTTCATTTTCCTTTTCATATAAAAGACTGACTTTACTTTGCCTCTGTAACTACGAGTGGTTTGTGTGTGTGAAACTTGAACGCGACATGAAAAGGTTTTGCTACCAGTTATGTTTACGTGTTCATATTGATTGACGGGCTACTTAATAAGTAATGATTTTAACAAAGTCAAGGAATAATTGACTGCAGTCGAGTGAATTTTCATTCTCTATCATCTCTCTTTCTGCTCTTCACTGCTCAAATGCTCATACTAATGGCCAGTCAATAATGATCATCTTTTATGTATTCATGTGAGTAAGAAGTAAGAAGACAAAGCCAAGTCCGGCCCAGTAACAAGACACAAAACTTATTATCAATTCTTTCCGCTCTTCATTCTCCTCCTGTATTGGTGAATGGTAATGATAATATTATCCACAGT
>JAQIVE010004879.1:0-13789 GCA_034698285.1 Sminthurinus bimaculatus | reverse complement strand
GGTGATTTGTAGGAGCTATAGCAACTGCTTTCAAAATGAAGTTCCTAATCCTTAGCAAGCAAGCTTTGATGCTTCCATACCACCATAGAATTTCATTTAAAAAAAACGAGTAAGCCTCTTAAACTAGAAATTTTTGTAACACATGATATGGCGATTTCACATCTTCCAGGACGAACCGATGTTTTGAAAAAAATTTATCTTTTCGGGGGTATTTTAAAAGGAACCAGGATTTAGTTGTTGGCAATTAGTAGTGGGTCTTGTACGCTATCCATACCAGGGGGCACCAATGACAAGCGGTAGGTCACATGTCAATACTTGATACAAAGTTTAAACTTTCCCCGTTGAAGATGGTGGTGTCGGTTTGGATAGGTGTTCAAATAAACGCACGCTTGGAAATTTTTAGCTGCTAGTGTGATGTTAACCGCAAGGGTCTGCTGTATCAAGCTAGTAAAGGTCCCGGCGAAATTCAAAGAAACATGAGCGCAGGGCGAAAAAAACGGTTTTCGTTATTCTAATGTTTGACCTCAACCAGCAACATTGACCGTCCATCGTTATTGAAGCTACGGTTGTAAGTTTTATTTCATTGAGCTTACTCATTGGTTCTTGCCTCAACAAACTACCATGGACTCCTGTCCCCAACAACAGGTTTCATGGGTTAAAAACAGCGTGATTTCCAAGGTCTCATTAAGTATACGACTGACTTTTGGTTGGTCTAGTTTAAAGAGTTCTTTGCCGATTGTATTCATTCTAGCCATGCACGTTGGCAACATATCATAGATACCATTAGTGGATATATTATTGATGACTAACTGCCCCATACGAAATAACAGCAAGAAAACCCTTTGCGCAAAAGTCTGAAGAAACTTTTCGAACGACCCAATAATAAAAATATGACAAGATTTCGTTTTGATGTCCGGATTGAACAATCCACATGATCATGCAAATGTTTGTACAGTTTCTCTATGCATTTCACAAGGCAAAGTGTAAAGACAAAGATAAAGATAAAGATGGAGTAAATGCCAACAAAGTCAACACCAACCGCGGTAAGTCTGCTTACCTTGGCTCACATCCCGATCCCTATCTGTTGCATCTCTTGAACATGTTGAATTAGTGTCTGACTCTGACTCTGGCTCTGGTGCCTACAGTGACAGTGATGTCCCTAATATGTAGACACTTGAATGCATAAGTAGTCCCATTATGAGTTATTCCCGTCAAAATAGTGGAGGATGGTGCATATGTATGTACGTATGTATGTAAGTATTCACGCACGAAAAGTGCAGCAGCCTAATTCCATGTAAATAAAACATTCCGGTCTGATGTCGAGACAAAAGAAAATGCAAAAAATAACAATAACTGATATTCCATTACTCATCTTTTTAGTTTTTTTATCTTTCGATCTCTGTCTCTTTCTTTTTTCCTTTCTTCCTGAGTTGTAAACAGGAGGAGTCAAAAATAAAATTAGGGTACTACTTTACTCGTAATCTTCATATTACACATAAACTATAGACAATTCGTTCATCCTTATGAATCTCAAATTTCTTTACATTTGTTTCAGCCACACCGCCACTAAAAATAGAAAATAGTCCAATCTAAAGACTCAAGACGAAGCTTTAATTAATATGTAGCCATGGCATTCCGCTTACTCTGATGAATTAATAATAATCCATCTTTACGACTGTGAGAAATTCTTTCAGCTATAACTACGTACACACTACACACATTATATGAGTGTACAGCAGCAATAAGGCTGACACACATGTTAAATTAGATGTAACGATGGAGAATGAGATGTGTAATCGGAAAATCGGGAAGATGATCATCTCGTCGCATCCAATCTCATTCTCCGTCTGAATGGAACAAGTATGTATGTACATTGTACATGTTGAAATCGTGTGACACGATGCAACGAGCACCAGCACAGGTCACCGCCATCTCATTTTTTTCACTCCTTTTTTCGCCCCACGTGCGGAGTTTTAATGCGTGTATGTCGAGAAACAAAAAATGAGGAATGAAACAACAAGTAAAAAACATTTTCTTATGCTTTCAAACTTTAGTAATAACATAAGATAACATTAGGGTGACACAGTACAAGGTATGTACATTGTACATGTGAATTTACGGAGCAGTCATGAATGGGATAAGCTTTCCCTCATCTATGTGTGTACACAGTTGCAACTGCAATAACAATATAGTCATCCTCACCCAATCTGTTACTCTCACTGTCGTTGTGGCTCCGAACATTTGTGCGTCTGCAGTAATAAACTGTGTGGATACTTTTTTCTGTAACTAAATACATATGTATGTGTGACATTTTTTCTTCCTTGCAAATTTCCAGCAGCATCTTTCTCTCTCTCTCTCTCTCTCATTTTTTGCACAAAACTTGCGTGACTGATGGAGGCCATTCATATCCCTTAACTCATATTACTTATATAGTACCTATGATATGTCTAATGTCTACATCTGCAGTCTACATGCATCCTCTCCTCTTTTTACTTTTTACTCAATCTCCTTGGTAATGAGAGGCACAAGTGTGGTGTAAATGGTGAAAGGGTACACGAATAAAAGCTAATAACTTTCCAAAATACTCTTTGCTATGACAACGAAGACGAGGGAAGAAGGAGAAGAAGAACTACAAAAAACTTGCTATAAATACACAACGTTTGTATGTACATCTATCCATTTTGTACAGTAAAATCCTGCCATTTGGTATAATATTCATGCATGCATAATGTATAAGTAAAATACTTAACGAAATGGAATCAAATTCGTGAGCAGAGTTGAATTAAAATCAAAGCATTATTTTCTATGTATTGCTGTTATGTTTTAACGAGCTCATTTCATCAGCAAGTTTGTGTTTTTTTGTTATTCTAGGAGTAAAATAGCTACTTATACTTAAATATGTATGTACTACGTAAATTATATGAATGTAGTATGTATAATGTATAAATGACGAAACGGCTTAAGAAAAACAAAACAAGTTGACAATGTGGTAAGTACAGATGAGAATTTCTTTGAATTTGAATAGGACGTTCAGGATTCAGTTGTATAGGAAAAAAGAGAATGAAAGGAAAACAAGAGGAGAGGGAGAAAGAGAGAGAGAGAGAGCAGGAAAAGGAAAAGGACAGCAACTCAAGTTTAAATTGGAAATATCTCAAGAATTTTTATCATTCGCATGCATACATATACATATGTACATACATGCATAATAGATGTATAAAAATACAAATGCAAGCACAGTCAGAGATCCGAATCGGAATCTCCATCCTCAGCAGGGAAAAGTAAACATAAAACATAAACATTGCACTGTATTATGTATTTTTTACTGTATCTGTATTCTACATACTCTTTACTGCAGAAACGAAGTTGTCAAGCCTTGAGAGTCAGTGCAGCATTTTAACTGGAGATTATTTAGTTGATGATCATAATATACATATACAGAGTACAGAGTTGTACAAAATAACTCGTACCTTTACATATCGTTTGTACGTTGCCCAAGTTATTTTGCTTAAGAGCAATTCAAAAGATTTAAATGTTCGGGACCAAGAGAAAAATGAATTCAATTCACTGATTTAAAATGGAGGTTCGGCGAGTCTTCTTTAAAAATTAGCAAATTTTGTTTTTTCAAATTCGTTGTAGATTCAATAGAGCTCATCAATTTATGAATATTTTTCTTAAATTGTTGCAAATATAATTCTGCGGGAAAATCCGGATTAATTTTATGTAATTAGCTGCAAAAATGTAAATTATAAAATAAAAAATTCATCAAGCTATCAGTTTCAATTTTCTTTCGTGGCAAACCTCTGTATTAAATAATACATACAATTCAGCTTCCTTTTTTCATATCATCATCACCTTCTTTAACTAAATACATATACATAACACACAGTTGTGTACGGAAGCAGTGCTTGTATATATCTGTATATTTCCCATTCAACTCCCATCCAAACACTGGATGATGATGACGACGACGATGATGATGATGATGAGTCTGGAAATAGAATTAGGAATGAAAGTGAATCACATATCCACACGCAATCTACACTAATAGATAGATGACGGAAGACAAGCCAGGAGCAAAATATGGACGGGATGAATCGGAAAGAAAAAAATACACCAGCGCAATTCCATATCCGTATTATTTACAACTCTTTACACGCAACCGCTTTCTTCCCTTTCCCCCCTTAAACAATACAAATTCATGTCTCAACAGCTTGTTAGGCGTTCAACTTGCAATAATTGTCAAAAAAGCTCCCGGGTCCGTATAAACAAGGCAGAAAAGAAGTGTCAAATAACAGTCGTAGGAATATACGAAATACGAACACGGAATATATTATGAAGAAAAAAGAAAAAGGTTACGAATTATGTATGTATGGATGCAATTTTTTCGGGAGTGAATGTATGTACAATGTACATGTAAAATGTCTGTCTACCGTTGACTCACACAAATTGGGCTGCATGCAAGACTTGAGAGAGAGAGTATCGAATGAAATAAAATTCCCTCAACTATAGATAGATATATTTGTCTCCCAATTTTTTCCTTGGTTTCATTAGTGATTAGGTTAACTTTTTTTCGTTTTATGCTGTCGTCAATCTGAATTCCTGGGGTGCTACTATTGCAATAATGTGTATTTATTGTGCAAGTGTACATTGTACATATTGTATGCACCACCACCATCAAGTTCATTCAATCGAAGAAAGGGAGAAATGTTTGTATTTTCATGTCATTTTCTCGGCTGAATTTATTTGCGTGTTGTAACAAGAGAGTAAAATACTAGAGGAAAACATGCCATCACAAGAACAATTTGTGCTCTTGCCAACAGCTCCAGAAATCCGAGAAGATGAAGACGAAAACTTTTTGTTTGTCTATCTCCAACGTACATGCATGCATTGTATATTTTACATTTACTTTGGCCAGAGGAACGAGACTTCATCAATATGCAGTTAACTGCATATAGATATAGAGAAGACGATTTGAATTCTGAGATTCAAAATCCTCAAAAGTCACTGTTGATTCTCTCATTCAATAACTCGTCACGCTCTTTTCTATTTTTTGTCCGTATTTATTACATTCTATTTTTTCCCATTTGTGCAGTTAACCCTTGACTTTTCACATTTTAAGCAGACAATGATGAGTTTTTTGTGAACAAATAATGAAGCTATTTATCGATGAAACGTTGTAAACTTTGCTGATTTGTTCTCAATTTATTGTGTTACAAGTCTTCCAAGCTCCAAACAAAGTGAGATAATGAAAAAAGTTTTCCATAGTATTATTTGTAAAAATCTGAGCGTCTAAGATAGTTGGAGAAAATTCAATGTCATAATATACTGAACTCCAAATGGACTTAATAACTTGAAACTTACAATTGCTAATGCATAAATATTAGTATTAAGTTTCAACTAGCATAAGCTTTAAATTAAAAACATATTAAGATTGCATTTTTCTGAATCTTGCAGTCAGTCATGCATAATATTACATCGTCATGTTTGAATGGTTAAGTTTAAGCAAAAATGTTAGCCTTCGCCTAGTTCTACTTTTGACATTATGCCATGCATAAATAATAACACGGAGATTCAGCTTTATTTATTTTGTCTAGCTTCAAGCTAAATGTGAGTCTCTGAACTCTGGCCATGTGCATTTTACCCGCATTTTTGCTTCAACTAAAAACAACCAACCTTGCATTAATACATTTTTCAGCTTATTTGTGCTAAAATCACTTGTATAAAAACTGTAGAACCAACTGCTGCCATGCATACAAAGAAAATGTTTGGGCACAAGTACGAAAGAACAGCAACAATGATGCCGGTTATCAGTATCGTATTTGAAAAACAGATGTAGCCACCTTCGCTGCAAAACTTTGTTCTTGATTTTTCGTATCCAATTTGTTTAATTCGTGACCAAAACGTGATTTTTCTAGCAGTTTCGATCATCTCCCTTTCTCGTCAGGTCGCTCATTCTTCATATTATACAATAATTACGGACAGTCTGCATGGAAATTAAAAGTGAATGATTTCGTAATCGTCCAAAAAGGATATTTGTGACTCGTGGATACTGATGCACACTGCACACTACACCACACTACACTATACATGCACTGGGTATCAATATTCTTGTCGTCACCCAAACTTGAATTATTTACATGACTTTTGTTTGTGTGTATCAGCGTACATGTACTGTATTCATAATACATATACACACAAATAAAAGACATGTAAATAATTTCGTGCACATAAATAACATGTGCACGAAAAATAACGTCTACAGTACCTATAAATTACTAGTGATAAATGCTAAATACAGTTCGGCCACTGTAAACATATTTATTTATTTTTCATGTAAACCACTCTCAACTTTCACGTGCCTTTTATACAGACATATTGTATTATTTTGTATTTAATTATTGTCTAGTAGCAAGCTGAGATGCGATGATCAGATGAGATGAGATGAGATGGAAATTGAAAACACGCCACACGTGACACTCCGTGAATGAAATTGACTTCATATCTCTATATGCTTGCATGTACCTGTTGGAAGTAATAATAATAATAATTGACATGGAACGATATGGTGATTGAGCAATCACTGTTTATAAATGGTAGAAAACCTCTTAGATAATCGTCACACTGCTCACATAATATATTATATAAGTAGATAATTTTACCTTTTGCTTGCATAGCAAATGAACCAAAAATAAGTACATTGAAAAAGATGAGAAGAAAGTAAAAAGCATGCAAAAAAACATGCACTTGCAGACTAACTGTCATAGGTCGCATTTATTTTTGAGTTAAACTGTACATGCACTGTAAATGTGCATGCATACATTTTATGTGTTATTGTGATGGGATGTGGTGTGATATAACAACATATTACATGTGTAGTATACATACATACATAATAGAAAAACAAAAGTCATAATTACAATCGACAAAAAAATCCATCCTTTCGCTCATCACGTCGCTCTCATTTGTTTTCATTTTATGTGTGAATGTATGTATGATAAATATGTATGTAATATGCACGTAGGTACGTATCTGTACAAAATGGATTGAAAACTGAGGTAAAATAAACAAGTTTGAGCTCAACAAAATTCATGGTCACTGGGTGATCAAAAGAATGAGTTTGTTTGTTCGTTGCGCAATCTTTTTAAAGGGAATCCCTTCGATTCGTTCAGTATTCACCATTATAATTCAACTCAATTTAGTTCAAAGATCAGACACGTAAGTGAGTAAACGTAATTTACTTTAAGATACGTTTTTTTCATATCAACATTAAATATACTATGTAATACTTAATCTGAAAAGAATATTATATACATACACATGAGGTGCAAAGGTAGAAAAGCAAAAGATGCTTTATTAAAAAATTATCGTGTCGTGTGAGAATCTCACTTTCATTTAACGAGACAAACTACTCATAAACCTTTACATAACGACCAAATGCCAAAAGTATTGACTTGAAAATGTTTACATTGTCTACTGACACGAAACTTGTATTGTACATTGTACATACAACGTGTTTTCAATCTTTTTGTATGCACTTTCAACAAAATCTCCCAAAACCTGTAAGTCGTTCTTGCCTTGAGACTTAAGACTTATGTATTTTATGACTGGCCAAATCTGGATCATTTTTTGTTTGCAATTTCCGTACGTAGATTTAGCATTGATTCGCAATGTTTTGCACATCATTTCCTTATAATATAGTGGTCAGTGACAAAAAATGAATGCACGTATACAGTACATTTAATTAAATTCAGTTAATGTCTAAACTTTTATGGCTTTTGTGTATGACAAGGTGTCATAAAAGGACAATAAGCGTGAACTTGCTGCTCAAGATGCAATTGCACCATTTTGACAGTTAAACATTGTCTGCATCAGGTTGTATGCACGCACGCACAAAACGTTGCATTAAATTGAATTAATATTCTTGCTCAAAAGACAAAAGTGTGTTGAGATTGACCTTTAAAAATTGCGTATGATATTGTATTAAATATTAAACTAATATCTACTAAAACTTTTGACACGCCGACACTCGTAAGTTATAATATGTATGTATTTTGTCATAATGTTTCACACCAGAATGAAGTATGAAATCCATTATTTTATGTGTTACGGCATCTTGTAATGCAAAGTCGTTAAGTAGGAAAACTCGGAGCAAAATACATATGATATAAAGTTGCCAAAAAAGTAGTTAATTTTTTGTCGATTTCGATATGAATCTTTATAGTTGAATTTTATTTTATATTTTTTACTCAAACCGCACAGAACAAAGAAAATGTACAAAATTGAAATTGTTGAATTTACTGTGACCGATATTACGTCTTTGTTTTTGTTTTCATGATTATTATATATATATATTATTGTAGGTTATCATTGACGTTTTATAATATTTGGTTTGTAGTTTTGTTTGTGGTCATTATATATATATCTATACAAAAAATAAGGATAATAATATGAGAAATAATAAACAAAGTTCCCCTATAATATTCATCCATTCTAAATTCTAAATAGTTAGAAAGGTGTACTGGTCAGGCCTTCTCTTCTTCACTCTTTTGTGTAGCTCAGTTCTCTCGTTGAAATCAATGAAAGTTGACGTGCGGATATTTGCTCATCTCATTGTTGGTCGGCAAAAAGTTTGGTTCCCATTTCAATTCGACTATTGTGATCTGCGTTTGTGCTTGTGCCCAGTTTGTTTTCCTTCTGTGAACAAATGAAGACTATTTCCATCATGAAAACTATTCAGAGTTCAGTGAATTTTGTTTGTATATCAATACTACTGATTAGTGTTAGTGTTGGAAATGCTGAAGAGTTTCCAAATTCAACTCTAACATCACCAAAGCCGACAATTTCATTCCCGGGAACCGTCGCCCCGGAGCTAAAATCGTTAGAGAAAGAACTTCATGAAGTTATTAGGCCTTTAATAAATGCCTCTGTAAATGTAAGGAATTTTTTGTATTGTCTCAGGTTCAAGCAAAAATTCAAAATTAGTAGAAGCACTGATTGATCTAAAATTGTGATGTTTCATCTGTAAAACAATCTTTGATCTTAGGCCGTTGATTCGGAGAAAAAGGACAAGGAAGCAGAGCTGCTGAGCTGGGAAGCTCCTTTACACATTAGAGCCAACTATCCATGTAATTTAATGTTTGATCCAAATGGGTTTGGTTAAATGAGTTTGCTGAATTTTTAATTACTTTTATTGCAAAAATTAAAGTACACCATTGGAAAAGAATCTCATGAAAATTTGATGAGATTTGACAAGATTGAAAATTTTTCATGAGATTTTCATTAAGTTTGATCAAAATTGATAAGATTTTTGACCAAAATTCGATAGAGGAAGTTGACCAGATTTTTTTCTAATGGTACAACCATTTTTTATAGTTTATAATATTTAATTAGCTTGTTTTTAAATATCTTTATACAATTTAGATGTCTTGTTGGGCTTCGACACAGAGGTAATAACTTCACGGAGTTCAAATTTTCACCTATCAAAAGTTATCCAGATTGCCATACTACTGCAAATTGTTAAATAATATGATACATTTTTTGTATTTAAATAGAATCGCCCCATTTGGCTTGCAGAATTAGGAAAATGGAATGTTCGCAAAATTATTGAGTCGGGTGGACTAGACTTTCAGAATTTCGATAAGTACGTGCAGCAGTCACGAATTCGGATAACCAAAAGCAGAGCACTTAAAAGTTCACCAGGAAATCCCATCAACGAAGCGGTTTTTCTCGTCGACCTTGACCAACTTGACCTAGCTCAAATTGCAAGCGTCCCAAGTAAATACCACACAATGGAATCAGCTCCAAGTGCTATTAAATTATAAAAACTAGATAAAACGCTGGATTTCCGATGATGCGCATCGGAAACTTGGAGTGTTAATTTTTTTTAAATTGCTTCAGAACTTCCTGTTTGTTTATTGGGTTTTAATCCTCGTTATTTACTCTTTTAATTTTTTCAGCGGTATCTTATATACTAAATTTAGCACGTACGTATCGAACATTACTGACTGAGCATACTGGAGCCGCTGTCGTAGTAAATGGTAAGACGTTCTTTGTTTAGACTCTGTACATACTCATATACATATAAATTATGTAAAGCTTCTTTCTCCAAAATATTAATGCTTCTTTTACCAGCCAATTTTGTTGCTGAGAGTCTGGTCAACATTGTTCGACCGGTGTTTGGGCAAATCCTGGAAAAAACTGAAATTTACGGAACCAACCGTGATAGATGGATTCCGCACGTGCTGCGACATTTTCCAAAAAGTGAACTCCCAGAATATTATGGTGGCTTTTCTGGTAATTTTTGAACATACATACATACATAACACACATATTATCTTGATTTTATTTACCTCCATAATATTTTGATCGAGTAACATATTTTGTAATGCATTTTCCTTCCCCTTGCAGATTACCAACCTATTAAAGTCTACGGTTAACTGATAACTTCGTTTTAATTATGGGAGGAGGAGACAAATGTTCATGCAAGACGTCCCATATAGTATTTTTATTTAATTATAATCTACAGATTATACTTTAATAGTTTGTATTCATAGTCATAAGTTTGTTTTTTATTATTTACCATTACGTAAGTATGTGCATCATCATACAAGCGTTATTATAGTTATTACTTATTCATCACCAACTTGTCACCATGTCTTCTTTTTGAATTGCGTTCTTCTGCCTAGTTCTGTAAGATCGTCAATGCACTGAATATTGAATATTATAGTTAAACAAGTATTGGTGTTTACTATCTCCATGACTGCCTCTCATAGTTTGCTCAGTCCCTTTTCAATACTCAATGGGTTTTTAAAATGTACACTTGAAATGGAAACTGATGAATCTCTTTTATTACTTTTAGCTTTTAGCAGCATAGTTTTCATATCATATCAATTAAATATGTAGGTTGTAGGTATATCCTTTTTTTTAAAACGAAAGTACTGTAAAGTTGTTCATATTAGTCAACTACTTGTACAAAAACTTTGTTACTTTTCAAGTTTTTCAACACTGGAAAAAAACTAAAAAAATCTCCTTTAATGTAAACAAAAATATACTTAAGAAATTTTGACATTGTAGGTACACATTAGTAATTTTATGTAGTGTACATTATTATAAAATGGTTACTGTGAACTCAGTTGCAGTAAAATACTATTTAATCTTAAACAGATTCTAGACAGAGCTCTGAATCTAAATCTCTCTCTATTATACTTAAATTAAAAGCTGATGAAAAAACAAGCAAGAGAGGAAACTCAAATTAGCTCAAAATAAACAACTTAAAAATAACCGTTATGTCATCTTTCAACTTTATCCTTCCGACAAAATGCAAGTCAAAAGAAAGTACCCACATTTATATTAAATATGCAACCAACTTATGTATTATCAAGAATAAAGTACATATTTACAAGATAAAATCTAAATTTAAATTATTTACGCGTCAATGTACAATTTTCTGCTGATAATTATGCAGTGTGCACTTCATGTTTGCTTTTGAGATGCAAGTTGTAAACATCATAAATACACAACATGGCAACAAACACCAAAAAGCGAGTAATATTTGTAAGTACGAGTTATATTATGCACATATTATTTACGACTTCAAAATTAGTGCTAATTTCAGAGCAAGATTAAAATGAAGCCTGTATAATCTTTATAAATAATAATTACTATTGGAAGTTAAGAACCATAAATAATCGAGTCGGCGATATTATAATAACAGTGTTACATACACAAACTACAAACTTATTCTTGATTACGATGAACATCAAAGGAGCGGATGCCGAAAAGTGAGAATGCGAAAGTTGTCGGAACTTTGCTTTTGAAGTTTGTATTTTTATGCTACACTAACTTTGCGAACTGCGAACTAATAGTTAGTCTCATACTTTTACTATGTATGCGTAGGGGAAAGGAGGATGAAAAAACCCGAGAAACTGATAGCTTTTGACTTTTCGATTTTTATTAGCTGAAAACTTAACATGTGTAATATATATACATTATACATAATAAAATTATCGACGATTGATATACGCTCTTTCTGTGTAAACAGTTGATGAGCTTAATATTGAGGGAACTTCGTATTATGTACACCAACAATATATTAGGTTTGTGTATACTAGGCTTCTGTATACACATTAAATACATCCTTTAATCATTCTTGCGGTGTGTGATTTGGTCCTATATACTCCTATACATTTGTGTGTGGATGGAATGACGAATGAGTCCATTAGATGAGCATGGGAGATCTACTAAGTATCTATCGGTTTCTGTAGGTAAGTATAAAATAATATAAAACTAACCACAGTATATTTGTTTGTGTAATGTGCCTTTTTGCTATTTTACTGAGCTCCTCGTGGTCTCTTCTTTTTAATTCACTCTCACTCTCTTTAGCCGTTCAATTTCCATTCCATTTAATGTCATTAACGTTGACCTATCTACGATCCTCTCTCATCTCATGCTAACGATTATTACTCTTATGTAGGTATAATATGTGTAAAATGTACATTGTACATGCTAGAGTGCACACCATTTGGGTTTGAGTTGGAAACCTGATTCTTTCTAGAAGCATACTAACACTCAACTATTATTTTTTTTATAAGGGGTATTTCAATTCCATTCATTCTCCTATCATCGTCCATGTGTATATATTTATTGATTAACAGTAGGTATATTAGGTATTCGTATTATTCTCTTGTCGATAATAAATATTGGTGGTAATTGATATGCACGACATGTGCCCATCAGATCATTATTTATTGTATATTTATTTCGTCGTATTAACTATTAACTTTATTATACAAAGTACCAAAAGTGTCTGTCTCCCTGTCTACATTGTTTATACAAGATCAGTATAAAATGTATTAAGCAGGTGTTGTTATATATTTGTAAAACATGTAATTATTCAAAGTAACATGCAAAGAAGCCATCATAATTCATCACATCATATTATTATCTCTGTTTATTATTTTCAATTTTGGCCAAGTCATGTCAAGAGTCAACCTTCAATTTTGTTTTTTGTACCGATTACATAGATATGTATATTGTCTGGCTGCAGAGCTCATTTTATACATAATAAGTTAAATGTTTACCTAAATAGAGTTGGAAAAACAAGACAAAAGCGACGGTAAAAAAGCTAATGCTCCAAATTAAATTAAGTCCTTGTTCCAAGAACAAATAACAAAATCAATTTCTTTTTTATTGCCGACGCCTACACAAATAATCATCTAAGTAATATTAATTAATTAGATATACATATTTTTCATATACATATTCTACAGTTATCTACAAATGTATCCTAATGTAACTGTATATTAGATGTGCTTATGAAATAAAATAGGATGATTCCCCTCAATTTATAAACATACTCTCCCACATTCGTTTAAATTTGTGCTTATTCAGGACTTTGTGTCATGACATTTTCAAAAATTGAGTTAATTTACAAATGCCAAGCAAGAAATTTGGATATGCTTAACTGTTTAACTACAAAGAAACAAAATCAAATAAAGTACAAAAGATATCTGTGTCTATATGTATGTGCAAAAACTTAAAATGAATATATTACAGATGTATATTTGATGGTAATGTCGATAAATCTATTAAACTGAGGCGTGTCTACAGTTAGAAAATCAAGTTTCAAATCTTAAATGGAGATAAAGGTGGAAGAGAGCAGAAAAAGGAGGATAAGACGAGAGAAAGAGACAGAGAAATTCCTTTTGCATATCAAAGAGACTGGAACTGTAATTTAAATTTGGCATGTCATGTAAGTTGTTGGCTTTTCCCTTTCATTCTTGGCTGATGA
>JAQIVE010004878.1:0-13789 GCA_034698285.1 Sminthurinus bimaculatus | reverse complement strand
AAGTCAGTAAAAAGTGGCGCTTCTCGCCTCGAGTCACGGTATTTCAAGATTACTCAAAAGAGCCCTCTCTACCCTTAAACTGGACGCCGTCACATACAGTCACGGATCTTGCGATTCTGCAAGCTTCAAAGTCAATACCAAACGCTGTGTTCGTAGAGATGAGCAAAATCTTTCCAGCGGTTCAAACAATTCACCTCGATTGCCGCAATAACTTTGAAAATTTAGCTGCAATTATTTGGAAAGGCTTTCCCCTTCTAAAAAGTTTTCATGGGGAATTCATTATTACTGGAAACTTTTCTTTATCCGGACTACAATCATGCTTACTTGGAGAGTTTCAAGGGGAAGTAAATGAAGAATGTGGGACTCCGTATTTGAATGATAGTATTGGAAGCAGTCGAATGAAATCATCTGTCATCTCCGATTTGAAACGTAATGTATAGTTAAAAACATTTAAAATATTCTCAGTATGGTCCTCTTTAAAAGAAATCATGAATTTTAAATATATATTTTTTAGCATCCAAAATAATGCCATTTTTGGGGATGTTTTTGCTAATTTTGTAGATTTGGAAATGGTCACTCTCCATCTTCATGGTCAACTTTACGGACAATCATCAGCTGTCAACAATCTGCAAACCAGTTGTGAATTGGCAATGCCAAAAGTCATTCTTAAGGTTATTTATAACAAGTAAATTCGAATGGATTGGAAATGATCGGAAACCTTAAACTATTCGGTAACTATGTGGTAACTATAAGTAAGAGGGCCCAATAAGTAACAGTTAGTATATAGAATATAGAATGATATTTACACCATATTAGAATTTATTTATGAGCATTTAAAAATGTTTCAAAGCAAAAATATTTCAAATGGCAATCAAATGAACTACATTTTGGATTGGCTAAAATTTTCTCTTTTTATAAAAATTCAGATTTTTTATGTAAAAAAATAGTTGGCTAAATATTAAAAGAGATTGGCAAAAAAAATATATGAATTAATGATACAAAATAAATCATGCTCAAATTGGATTAACAGCATTGAACTTGTCCAAAAGTGTCCAATAATTATTCATCATACACACAAGTGCGGCAAATGGGACAATTTTCGAAGAGACAGAAGGAACCCGTTGAAATAGGCCGGTAGAACTCCGTGAAGAACTTGGTCTTTTGCCGCTTCTTCATAGGCTCAATTCCATACAATCTTGTAACATCCGAATAAATTAAATTTCTCTCCAGGGTTATGTCGACGATACACAGCTGTTTTAGTTCTAATAAAAAGAAAAACATTTGAGTAAAAACAAAAATTTAACATTCCAATTCTTGTATTTAGTAAAAACATAGTCGTGAAATAACAGCAGTCCAACCTGTCATATTCAAAATTGACGGAGTTTCTCGCGGCTGAGTTTGGTAAAGCTCTGGGTCTACTTCGACATTCTGCAGTTCTAGAAGAATTCTGCACTGCTCGATGGGAATTCCTGTAATGGCCGAATCCACTTTGCTGATCCACTCGTCATTGACGTAGACGGTAAAGAAAAGGCCTAGATCAAGGTGCACAGCAAGATCCTGCAGTTGGGTCAAGTGACGCCAGATGGCGGGCAGCAGAGGTAAAAGGAATGTGATATCTTTGATATCGAGCGCCAATTGGTTCAGCATAGGATAGGTACATTTGGCCGAGGTCACGATTTCCTCGGTAATTAGTGAAAACATGGGACGCAGAAAGAGGAGGGTGACTGTTGGTGAAGAATTTTCTGATCGACTGAGGACATGCGGGTAGTCAGAAGGGCTCCAGAAGGAGTGACAGTTCCTCTTGTCACCAAGAATAGCCAAACTTGTCAAATTTGGAAAAACCTGGGCCACGTGATATCCAGCTGGTAAAATGTGCCCGGTTTTTTTCCCTAGAGTTCGAAAACAAGAAGAGAATGTCATGTGGAGAAACAGTACTTTTTTAAAGATGGGTAGTTCAATCATGGGCAAAAACTGGATTCCTTCATCTAGTTTTAAGTTCTTCAAGGTGGCTGAGCTCGTGGTAAAAAGACGATTAAAGGCCTGCTGGGTCAAAATCCAAATTTCCGGTCTAAGTTGAAGGTGCTCGGGAAGATTCAAGCAAAGATTCTTAAGCTTTTGCCCTGCCTTTGTGATGTGATCGAAGGTCCTGTAGTTTTTCATCGTAATTTTCCAGCGAATCGAGTCGACTTGCTGAAAAGGTACGATGGCCATCATTTCCTCTGGGTATGACATGTACATACTAGGGACCAGCTTTAAATTAGGTGCATTCATATACATGTCGCGAATCATGGGGCTCGTGCTGATTTTCAGGGTGTATTCGCCGCGGCTTCGCCGTTTGTTCTCGGGAAGCTCAAAAATTTTCAAAGTCTCCAGTTGCGGAAAGCTCTGATGATGGTCTCGTTTAGGGCATAAAAGTGAGCCAACTTGCTCGTCTGATCGTTCCAATCGCGTGGTAGTGGCACTCCCGGGCTCTGCTATGGTCAGATTCTTTAGGTTGGGCAGCCATTCGAAGAATAGGTGGCGAAACGTCGAAATGGCCGTGGGGCACTGTGAATCCTCCAGCTTTATAGTCAAGCATTTGATGTGCTTGCCAACGTTAGAGAGGAAGAGCGAGGCATCCGGGGAGCCCAAATCCCCAATCTCAAAGGCAAACTGGGAGACGGGGAACCTTCTAGAATGCTTCCACACGTTTTCGTAAAACTCGGTTAGGCCGCCAAGTGACCGGCGGGTACTCCCACAGAAATTTTGACTTTCCTTGTCCCACTTAAAATGGACCGTTTGGTTGGTCTCATGGCGACTGGACAAGAGCTCTCGCGTTGCCTCTTCTTCCCACAGTTTGCACACGAGACGACAGGAAGTGAGGAGGTGGTGAAAATCAGACAAACATCTCAAAACTGTCTGCACAATCTTTAATTCACAAAAAAAGTTTATACAAGCACCCACCCTTAAAATCAAACCTTGACAAAAAATCTTAAGTATATTTACCACAAATTTGGTCAAAAATCATTACGTATAATGATGCTAATTTTGATAAACGTTCTATAATTTCTATTGGAAAAAATCTCATAGCCCTTCAAAAAATATATTCATATAATTCTTTTTCGTGAAAATTTGATGAAATTAATTTGATATGATTCTGGTCAAAAATCATCTGTAGTCGCAAAGAAGAACCCTTAAAAAATCTTGTTAAAAGTTTGCATGAAAAGTCACGATTTTAGTCCAAAATCTTCACCTCAATTTTTATTAGTTTTTAATGAGGTTTTTATGAAACATCATGGAAATCTTGTCAAAAACTGTCGATCTTGTCAAATGTCATTAAATTTTCATGAATTTTGGCAAGATTTTTTTCTAAGGGAAAGCTCGTTAAACCCACGTTTCTACAGCATTGATGTTTTGAAGACATTTGGAAAGTGAACTCTCAAACTGTCAAAACAAAAGTTCTAGAGGGTCATTTTTGACGCTTTCGTTTGTTTGACCCACCACAAGAGCTCATTTTGCATGCAGAAGTCATGCATTTTGAATAATGGGCGTAACGCCAAAAGCCGAATGTTAAAAGGCAGGTACCCTATGATTTCAAAATTTTGAAAACTTTCTTTTCACATATAGTCAGAAAACTGACGGATTAAGCTATTCCGCTTCATCGAGTTCAAAAGTTGACGTTGCAAATGTTTTGGGAGCCTGTGGTATTAGAGATGCTCTCCTCACAATTCGTGTCCCGTCAAAGTGATACAAATTATTTACTTTGTCAATAATTTACATTGATCTCGTGATAGTTTGATAGTTTTTGAACAAAATGTTGATGAAAGTTTAGTCACAGGTAATGGAAATTCCGAACACGTTCACGTAAAAATCTTATCAAATCTGAAGCAACGAAATTTTTCTAAGGGATTAAATGAAATTCCAATGAGATAGAAGTACAATAATTTTGATGGAATTGCAACCCCTTAAGGGGTTGCAATTCTAATTAGAAAAAAATCTTATCAAAAACTCTCATGAGATTTTGACTTGTTTTTGGTCCAAAATCTTATCAACTTTGATCAAATTTTGATAAGATTTTCATGAATTATCTTGAAAATCGTATCAAAATTTCAATTGTCAACTTTATCAAATCTCATCAAAATTTCATAAGATTTTTTCACGTTTCGCGCGAAGACTATTCATTCTATGGTGATACGTTTAAAAAAATCTTGTATTTTGTACACTTACGATTGGATTTGAAAAAGCTTTTTGTCCTGAATCCTGTGGCCTTTGGGTGGGTTCAACTTCTTTAACTGGCCGCATAGGGTTGGCTGACATCATTCTGGGAGTTGCGGATTGCATTTTGTGGTAAGAGCTTCAACCAACTTGACACTGAAAATTTTCCAAGGCGTTTCTCCTGGTGATGTGACCTTCAGAGAGGGAAGAACTTTAATGAAATTTAGCTCAATTTGAAATTAAACAAGGAGTGAAGGAGAACTCACTCATTTGTTGTGCAAACATTTGAAAAGAGAGAGCGAGGCTTTTGAACTTGACCGGAGCTGTGACATGGACTTTCTAATCCACCCCCTTTTCACTCAAGTAAGGATTAAGAAGCGGATCCAAATCGTTTTATTCCTTACTATAGTAAATACTTAAAGGAATTATGTTCTTAATTTTTGTTCTAAGAACTGTGACACTTTATTTTAGGAACCATTGTGGAAGGAATTCCGTAGTGGCTATGGTCTCACGGACTACAACCATGAAAATAAAAATCCTTCATCCTTCATTGAATTCCCTTTTTGGTAGGAAAATTTGTATATGTCCCTCTTAATTCCTGTTTTCAATTTTTTTTCCATTTTAAAGGTACTTTTGGCCAGAAAAGAAAGCCTGAATCACGTGCAATTCGAATGTAGAACAAGGGACAAGCAACGGAAACGTATTTTGAAAGGAGATCGATTCCAAGTAAACGTAATTGATAGGTCAGTTTTGTGGCCCCATTAGAGACCACCGGGTTTACATATTCTGCAATTTTATTGCTGTCTCCCATTTTCATATCTTGTCTGATGTGGAGACAATAAGCAGAATTGCAACAGGACGACAAATAACCGCACAGAAGGGATAACACCGAGGATATCTTTTAACAACCGGACGGTAACAGGTAACAACTCCCGTTAAGGTATAGATATTTATTTCAGACGCTATGGGCACAATAAATAGCAATGTTTCTTTAGGTTTACCTTATCCATACGAAGCTACACAATAAAAAAGATACATACCTATACAATGTATGTAAACATAGTCCTTAGAAATTTTTTTATCAAATCTCATAAAAAATTGATGGAATTTAAAAAGATTTACAATATTTGATGACATTTTCATGACCTTACGTCAAAGTCTTATCGAAAATTAATCAAAAATGGTAAGATTTTCGACAAAACTCGTGTCAAAGTCTCATGAGATTTTTTTGATGAGATTTTTTTCTAAGGGGGAGTACAAAAGTCTCAGCATTTTAACTAACGAACTGTTACAAAGGACTTTCCCCTTGTGAACCGGTTGATCATATCAAAAGCATAAGTTGGCTGATCCCAAGGTACTCGGTGCCCTGCGTTTCTTACCAACACCTGGGTAAATCCTCCAGCTTCTTGCGCATAGCCCGCGACATTAATCTTATCATCTTGATTAATCCACCATACTTCCCGCTCGGCCTCCTGGAACTCTGCGGCCCTAGTCCAATTCAGCTTTGCAATAAAATCAGAGGCCCCGGGCTCATTGCACAAAATATCCACTTGACCAGTGTACACCATCACTCGGTAATTTTCCGGAGCATCCAGGATTTCGTCATACCAGCCAAGGACACTTTTGAAAATGTCCCCGGCCAAATTCTCACCAACTAGGCCGTCCGCATCAGCATGTGAGAAGGTTCCATTTCCCGCGTGAATTGCTCGACGAACCGACTCCTACAATTTTTTCGTTATAAAACAAAACTTAAGTCGTTACGAAATCTACCAAAAATCTGGGTCCTAGGTAAAAGATACTATTCTTAATATTGAATATGTACCTGTTGAAGAAATTTGATGAAGAGATACTGATCGGGCGAGTCTTCATCTGTTAGATAGTTGTACATGGTTCTTAGGCCAGTTTGCTCCAGAAATATTGAAGGAATTATCTCGTTTGTAACATTGGACTTGTAACCGAACAGCAGTTTCTCTATCACCTTGTGTGATTATTAAAAATTTAAATATTTCAAACACAAATTTTGTTCAAGCATTTGGGTTACAGGCTGCTTGGTTGTTAAAAGAGCTGCTTAAACAGATGCAAAATTTTGAGTTACCTTGAAAGCGTCAAAGAATTTCTCCTCTGTAATTAGGTTGATTGCTTTCTGCTCCTCGATCTGGAAAATTTTTCTTCCTGAAATTGGTCGGTTGCATCAAAATTATTGATCAAATTATGAAAATTTCAGACAATTTTGGCGATCTTTTTTTTCGAGAATAACCGTTACCTTTTTCTCCAATCAGGCCAATGTTGTAAAGAAAATCGCCATAATTGAAAGTGGATATGGGATCCGAAAGTGGGTTACCTACGAACATAAAACTATTTGATAAAACTATTCATATAAATTCACAGTACTCCAAAAAAAGTAAGGAAAAAGGTTACCAATAGCCATGCCCTTTAGGTTGATGAAGGACGGGGAAGGTACGGCCAAATTTGCTAGAATCCGGTTCTCCAAATGGATCTTCCGGGTTATGGCCGGTACATATTTTCCTTTAATGTAGCAAAAATATTACCAAAAACTGTCAAAACGTTTCCTAAAATATTTTTAGCATGGTAACAATCAGTTTCGACTTAAAACTTACCGCCATATTATTCTCCAGTAGCATAAAAGTCGACTGATTTTTGTTCGGGAAACAGTTGGAAGAACTGGAGAAGGGCCTCATACAAATCTCGCGCCACATCGTCTTGGTTCTTGGCGTAGCCTTTTAGATTTTCCGTAAAACTAAACCCTTTGAAAGCAACAGATACATGCATTCAGGTCAAATTTCGGGAAATGTTACCATGGTAACACAGGCAATTTTTTTGGTAACCTAGGTAACCTTGTCTGGACCATAATCTGGATACTAGACGCAAACTTTTTGTTTACTGCTAGCTAATTTGTTCAGTTGTAGTAAAATCGTTGAATTTATTTTAAAAAGGTCAAACCGGTGCCAACAGGTGAGTCCATATAAATTATGGAATGAGTTTGCGTCCAAGGATTTTCTCTCAGTCTGAGGTCAATTGAGTCATCCTTGGTATTGTTCACCAGTTTGAAGGGCCCATGTTCCGTGAACAGTCCGTACATTGAGGACTCTCCAGGGCCGCCTTGAAGCCATAGAAGCAAGGGAACGGTGGGATCCCGCTGAAGTTTTTGTCCAGAAAGATTAAATTAACCTTTGACCTTCTTGATTTTCAACAAGTTATGGAGATGGAAATGTATTAGCTAAAAGTTTTAAATTACATTGGGAAAGAACCAGAAGAACAAGTGATTGTCCGGTGACACGCTCAGAAATCCAGAGTGGCTGACAATGGCAAGTTGTTGACTTTGAATTTGACCTTGGCCGGCATTTTGAGTCAGATTCAGATCGGTCACTTGAGATGCTCGGCGAGCATCCGCGACTCTTCCAGACTTTATAAGAGGAGTCAACATTAAAGGCTGCAGTAAATTGTGATTAGTATTGTCGGCATCGTCAAGCTTTAAAATAAGCTGACGCTGACGCTGAATGTGGCAATCGACGGGAAAATTGAGATTGGAGGAGAGCAAAGCAAACACTGACAGCAGAATCCAGGTTTTTGGAATTTTCACTGGGTCTTTCATTCTAAATTCCGAAAAATGTGGGGAAAACTAAAGGCTTTGCAAACCAAGTAGCTTATGAAAAAAGTAACTAAAGAGATAATTGAAGAGCTGCAGGTTGCTCACAAGTCAAAATCCAAAATATTTATGGGGAAAAAGGGGGAACAGTTTAGTAACTTTAACATGTTTGATGCATTGTATGATGTTCCATTTATAAAGAATAAAGAATGCATATTATATGGAACAAGGAAAAAGGGAACCAAAATTATCAAAACTGTTCTCATATTTTGATGCAGAAAAATCATTTATTATCCCTATTATTAGATTCTCATTTCAATTGAACATTCAACATGTGTTAAATGAAAATGAATTGTGTGTTGTGTAGAAAAACCCCATTCTGCATGTAACGGTGCTTCATATGCATATTATATGTATTTACATGTATGTAGTATGCAGTATGTACACTTATTCATCAAGAGGGAAAAATATCTCATTCTCCTATACAGTCAGACTTTATGCATGCACAGCTAGCTAACTGTAAAGTATAAAATAACTCAGTCTCCTAAATCCTAAAGGTTTTATGTGTGGAAATGAGAATGAGGGAGAATCTGGCAAAAGGTAAAATAAAACGGAAAACGACAAATGACCATGCAATACATATTAGTTGAGCAACTTTTTGAACTACTTTTAACTTTAAATGCTAAATAATAAACATACTGTTCTTTCTGTGATTATTGTAATGAAAATGAGTCTTTTTTCGGGTCTGATGCAAAGAGCAAAAAGAGATAGGTTTAAGTAACTCTTAAATCATCAAGTCGTAGTTAATATTCTAGATCGCAATTTTAAATGCCATAAATAATGTATTACCAGGTATGTATCAGGTAAATTGTATAAGAACTTGTGCTGGTAGAATTATCAGTACGACGACACATAAAAGTTCGGTCAAAATAAAAGTTACCATAGAAACGCCGTGTATAACTATGGCCTATTACGTACTTGTACACTTTTCTTCATGGTGCTACTTTTGCTCTGCCTCTGTTGCCCTGCAACGAATCTATCACACCAGAGAATAATCGATACAATGGGAAGAGACGAAGAAAAAGTACAGATATAGATCATCTGTATCGATTATCAACTATCAATATTGATTTCTAAATGTCTGGCACACCAGTAAGAAAATATTACACACAGAGAATTGATGCTTCAAAATTTAGAATTTGGAACCTGTAGATAGTAAATTGTAGTAGTAGTAGTCTTCTCATACATCTTGGTATTGCACAATTTACTGGATTTTTAATTTAAAAAAATAACAATTTGTATTTACATGCAATAACATCATTGTCGTTTGTAAAAATTATACACAATACACAGCACTGTAATAAAATTTTTATAATTTTAAATAATATATACATAAGCTATGCATGTGCAATTTTTTATTCGCGATGCGAATATTTACACTTTATACAATAAAAAAATCCTATGTATAAATATGTACAATGTAACAATTTTTTATAGGCGACAAAATTCTTGTCGTCTTCGATATGAATAGGAATTTAAAAAATATATTATAAAATAAAAATATTATATTGTACCCTGTTGCAGTAAATCCTAAATAGATAAAGAATAAAAATACTACAAGAAAAAATTATGTTTTCTCAAATCTTTATTGAATAAGGACGTTGGGAAGTTTGGATACTTGATCCAGAGCAGCCTTGACATCTGCAAATAAAAAATAACTTTTATAGGCCATAATAATTATGTACTCATTGCTCACATTTGATAAGCCTTTGCATCGAATCGTATGATATAAATCAATTAAATCAGTTAGGAAATTATTATTGACGTTTGGAATTGTATTAATTTAAAATAAATTACATTCCGGTTTAGGCACGCAATCTTGGGCACTTATGATAATTGAGGCATCATTAGGCATCAGTTTGAATGCGAATTCTCCAGCGATTGTCAGCATCCTTTTCCTCAGAAGCCTTTGCACGTGTCCACGGAAGTGAATCGTCAGAACCTCCAATTCTAAAGAGGAAGTATAATGACAGAATTTAAGTTATATTACATACATCAGTAGATGCATAATCGATCATACGAAAATAGTAAATTAAATTAATTTATATTAGCATAATAGAATAAAATCCAAAAATAAAAGCAGTAAATTCCCTCACCTTTGAGGTTTAAAACGGACGGATAAACTCTAAAACTCTCCAAATTCTCAACCGGCTTAGAGGCACGATGATTCTTTTTGATCATTTTCATAGCCGTTTTAGGAAAGCCCGTGAAGATGGAATCCAAGTCCTTAACATTTCCAAAGTGTCGATCCAAGTAGATGGAGAAACTCAGTCTCTTGAGATGCTTCCCATTTTTAAAAATGGAATGAAACATTCTCTTTGAGCATCCAGTCTCACATGTGTGAAACTCGTCAATATTAGGAAATAATTGAAAGAGTGGATCGATAATAAAATCGGACCAGCCTCCACAAAACTTTAAAATTTTGACTGTTTGAGCTGCCCCAGTTCTAAATAGAAGAAACAAAACATGATAAACGGTTATAATATGTGTACAATAATTCTTACTTCAACTTGATTATACTTACATATTATTTACATGAAAATTAAAAAAGTACTCAAAACTGTATCATAGAAAGTAAAAAAAAATCAAGTTACTTTTCATATAGATTTTCTAAAAATCTTTCACTCGGCCCATGACTGACTCCTTCATAGTTTATAAATATTTCATAGAGATTCGGGACCTTGTCGGCAAATCGGAAGGAGGGAGAGAATTGATAGCGAGTGGGGCCTGAAGAATGTGAGAAGAAATTCAATTCCATGTGAGTGAGGGCCGTCATGCAGGGAAACTCGACGAGAGACAGAAAAGTTTCACAATAATACATTGTCATCCTTTTTAGGGTCTTTTGACTGTTTGACAAGAGCTTGCTTATAGCATTGGCAATTCGAGTCTGAAGTCCAATATGGTGTCCATGATGTCCAGCCATCATTGCAAACTTGACTTCTTCCAGCTTTATGTTGGGACAATTTGCAAATTCCTCAATTCTCCAAAGTTCCTCGTCACTAGAGCATTGTAGACTTATGAAGGACATGACTAGTGGGTATTCAACTCTCTCCTCGGCAGACATTACAGCTTTGAGAACCTTCATGATGACCCCCTTGTATTCGTCAAATCGACGACAGTCCATGTCATTGAAGCTCAAATAGTTGAGTCGAGGCAAGGCAACCAAAAGGTTTTGCAATAGCTCTCCCCTCTCATCCATGAGGTTCAATTTGAGGGAATTAACTTGCTCTCCAAGTACTCCCAATGAACTCCACACTTTGATATCTGGAACGGCACAAATTGTGATGTTTGTAATCCTGGAGAAATCTGTTGACTTGCGTGCCAGAAAGGTTTTAAACTTGCCCATCTTGCTGTTCTTCCTTGGCCTAGCTTTTGTAGATTTTAGAACCTGGAGATCCGAGGGAACTCGGATGAAACATTTTGTAAGGAGAATTTTGGCTCCTTCACTATTCCATAATTTATTTACTAGCCGACATGCCTTGATTGAGTCTGCATCCAGGAAGGAAAATATGTTCTCAAGAACCTGCAAATACATAATGTAAATAATAAATCGATCATTTTTTCAATTATTGGCAAAATTAAAGGTATTTATTATTATGTGTACTAGTATTCTAAAGAAGCATGATTGCATGAGAAGATAATATACTTAATATTTAGGTATGTGGTTGACAATTGGCAATTCTGAATTGTAAAATACAAAAATATTTTTTACAAGACTGTCCATTGTCCATGCATAATAAAAATAATACATTACATTAACTTCAAAGTGAGTTTGAAGTCTATAATACTTGGAGCATAAACAGCATGTAAACATAAAAAATGTCAATTATATCACAATACAGAAAAAGAATATTTACTTACATATTCAATTTTAAGTGGAGTTATTTCCATTTCTTCTTCTCTCCTCCTTTTCCTCTGGCTCTGGCAATGCCCTGCTGCTTTGCTTCTCGTCACAGCACCGTGATGCTGAAGACACATTGCCTGTTTACAAAAGCAAGCATATGAAATAAGTACACGAATACATACATTTTGAGCCTCTAGTCAGATATTTGATATTTATACGTTCATACTTAATACTTAATGTTATTCAGGTATTCTACTTATATGATGCATATTATCCAAAACAATTGGAAATATTATTTAGAAGTATGTATTATGTACATAATGCTCAATTGCTGACAATTTAATACGTTTAAAAAAAGGTCCAAAAGGTCATCTAACTTTAAGACAGTAAATATAAACTCTGTAAACACAACAATCAGCAAATAATATGTATGTAGTGTTAAACCGAATTAATACATATTATGCTAACGAACGAAAACCTTGAAGTGTGTGTGTAGTGTGTATAATTTATATGTAAGTAGTATATTATTTGTGTAGAATATGTAACTATATGTAAGTACATTTAGGAAAGAGAGAATTAAGCTTAATTAAGCTCTAATACTAAAAGCTATATTATGCTATGCTTTTATCATACGTAATGCATAATACTATTTTATATTTTAAGGTACTTACACACACACACACATTAAAATAAAATATAAAATACACTTACACTGTAACTCCTTTTGATTGCCATTTTATAAGACTTCATGATGTCGAATGATATTTATTGATGATGATGATGGTGATGACTACAATTTAATACTGCATTAGCTGATAGAGTGTAGAAACTTTCCTCTAACTTGGCCTTTAAATGTAATTTAAAGGTTGGACAGCAGTTAGACAGTAGTTCGATTGTCTCGGCTCACTTGGTCTTGACTCTTGACACGGCTCACTGTAATATGAAGAACAAAATACAATCAAATTAAGATTGGTCAACTTATCACTTATCACGGACAAAAAAATAATGTAAAATGTTATCAATGCAATTACAAAACAATTATCCGTCCCCTCCTAACTTTTACTTAACTCTTAACCTCTTACGTAACTCTATCCAAATCTAAAAATCTAAAAGAGAGAAATACGAAATACGACTCACGAAAACTTGCAGCTAAAAGTCGGTTTGTTGGGTTTCACTTCAATAACATTTTAATTGAAGTGAACTTACCTATAATATAATTGTCTACATACTATAAATAAGTATGTAAGTATGATGTAACTAAACTGCTGTAGAATATTTAATTGCCAACAAGCATCTGAACAATTTTAAATGAGTAAGTAAGAAAATAGAAAATGTAAACAAAAGTCAAAAGTACAAAGTCCTTCTCCTCAGCTCCTAATCCTATGCATGTAATATATACAGTATATCAAAAATTAAAGGCAACCCCCCCGACATGTCATGATACAAATGTCCGTAGATGCCATACTGAATGAGATTGAATCATGATTCTTCTGTATGTTATTCAGCATGTCTTACGTATTATTACCTCCCAATTAAATTTGCATAGAATCAAAATGTATGAGGTCAACAGGCCAAAGAATGCAAAAAAGTCGACTTGCAATCTCAAAAAAATAAGGCAACCCTTGATATTTTTCTTCCATATTTCTGGAAGGAATTTTTTTCAGAACTGGATCCCTTTATTGTTGGATAGTTCACACATTGACAGCAACCATGGTGCCAAACATCCTCCGCATTCTTAGGATTAATGCGCAGAAATCGCGGATTTTTGACCACATGTCAAAGTCAAAGTAATTCTCGTTGGTGCTTCTTTACCAAAAGCAAATCAATTAAGATTGTTATCTACTAGCAAGTAGGAGTGATCTCTACGGCTCCTGCAGAAGACTATTCCCATATAACCTCCATTGTTTAAGCTGGAGGCCCACAAGTTGTCACCGAGATGGTCTAAAAATGCGAACCTTGGTACATACAATGTCTCTCAAAAATTGACCTCATGACTTCCTGGAGGTACCAATAGTACATTCTTATAGCTCAATGCTGTAGTAGTACTGTACCAAAAAATCAGCGACCTAAATACCAGGACCACC
>JAQIVE010004877.1:0-13791 GCA_034698285.1 Sminthurinus bimaculatus | reverse complement strand
GGTTACGTAATACCGTTTATACTGTGTAGATTATCTGCTGTTTTCGGTGGTTCCCTGACTTTCGTGCAAGCATGGTCAATGATTGGATAGAGTATTTTTTCGTGTGTTTTTACATTGTACACATAGACTTATGCTTATGTGTATCTATGTGATTTTTAAAATAATACAACATATTATGTAAAAAGACTAAAATGGGTATAATTTCGTATTTTTGATTATTAAAATCATTTGATCGTTTTTATTGTATATTTTTTGACTGTACAGAGAAATTAATGATAATGATCTGTCTCAAAACTATTTGTGTACTTCTTGTGATCCACGTGTTCTTATCGCGTGATATACGTGTGTTTGATCATGTGGTGTAAATTGAACGTTATTTTGTTGTACCCATGAGTTTTTGATCCTTGTGTTTGTGTAACAAGTAGATACTTTTTAAAATATATAACACATAACACTACACATAGGTAGTGCGTTGATGGCATTTTATATATTGAGGAACAAAAGAAAACTTTCATGGTTTATTCCGAGATTATGCATATTAAATTGATTGAAAAAAGGTAAAGCTATCGATTCATAATTTGGGTGCACAGTGTACACTGTACACTGTACGCTTATGAAGTATATGAGTTGTTTTCCTTGGAAATGTATGTGTATGTATACATACATGTACTAAATAATTGGAAAAAGGTTACAATTGATGTTGATGCACTATCTTCGTACTGGCAATGAATGAGCATAAACATACTGTAAATACGTATAACGTATCAGCTGTCCTTTATTAGAGAAGAACGGGCAATGTGAATGGAAAGATTTTCCCCCTGATTTTCTTTATTACTAAACTTCCAATTATAACAACTGTCTACATTTCTGGATGACCACCTATTATTAAATGTAGATTAGTATAATACGACTTCTACTGGAACTGTGACTTAGGTCTAGGACTAATAAGAATTTTCGTTGTCAGTACACGTACACGTATTCTTATATAATGAAGGAGGAGGGGAGAGCTGTACATTGTACATCCTTTTCAGCTATACATATATAATACGAGTTATATATGTATATGTTGAATGAGAGCTAGTACCAAGTTTTATGTTTTGAGTTTAGTGATAGTTTTATATTTGTACTTATAACGTGTACGATACATGTATAAGTATGAGCGGAGAAACTTTGGGAGGGAAATGACGAACGAGAAAGAGAGGAAATAGAGGATGGGGGGAGCTTTGCCTGTAAAAATTATATGTTTCACTAAGATTTAGAAAAAGGTTTTTTTTCCTTCCTTTTACCAAAAGCAATATTAGAAAAAGGAAGTCAAGAAATCTTTTCACAGTTTCTTTATAATAAGTACATATATACGTATGTATCGACCATAATAGAGGAATATGACATGAAAGGTAGTCGATTTCCTACATGTTTAATGGTCGTATTTAGTTTGCAGCAGATGGGAGTTCTAAGTAGTAAGATTTGAGCTTGTTTGAGGTGGGCTTCGTCTTTTGCTTTGCTTTCTGTTTGGATGAAGAAGATGACGTAAAATAGGGAGACCATATGGAAGGTACAAATGACGGTAAATAAGAGGAAAGGAAGGAGACAGAATAACAGGTAATATATAGGTGACTTGGTGTTATGTTTTTGCTATGATATGAAGAAGAAGAAGAAGGGTTACTGCGTTGTACGTTGTACATGAATATAGTAAAGTTATTTTGTGAGTAGTGTAGAAAGTGTAAAAATAATAAAGATTTAAAACTTATTGTATAAACTGACATAATTTCTCTCTACACTGTGAAAAGTATAGCATATATCTATATGTATACTAGTCAGTATGTATAGATATGCATAGTATATGGTATACGGTCCTTTATAATGTTTTGGACTAAGTCATGGAACTTTGTATGTGAGTGAGTGAGTGAGAGAGAGGGAGAAGCCCGTCATCTTTCTTATCCCATCTACATGTTCTATTGTACTGTGAAAATGTTTTGGGAGCAGTTAGTGATAAAAGCTTGGAAAGGAGCGGAAGTGGAGACCCTTTATACTTCGACTATCTTCTCTCTGTACTCTTATGTGTATATATAGATGTATGTACTTCGGTTTGTTGGTTGTCGTCGTGATTTATTTACAATGTATTATAAGTACATGTATTGTATTGGACAGGAAACCATAGCTATTGACTCTTTCCCGGTTTAAACGACTGGCGAGTGGTGAGAGATAAGCATGGCTATATTTTGTGCTCATGTATAAAAATATATTGTTCAGCCTTTATAATATGTCTGAGTAGGAGGATGGGAGAGGCCAAATCTGTTTCATGTTTGTAGTATAATGTACATGTACACATGGGCTGAATACATGCACACATGTAATATGTATGCATAAGTTTTTATAGTTAGCTACATTCTTATTTTTACAGATTGACTATAATATAAGTATTCCTAAATACACTGTGGTATAATTTTCTCCTATGATATATGCATATACACATGTATTGATGTATGGATATGCGTATTTTAATTGATAAACGTTACTATCATGTCTTTTTTTTGTTGATTGACAGTATTCGGGCATCCGTATAGGCCCTGTTGTTAAAAAGGACGTGATGAAGGCATCCATCATGCTGGAGCATGACAGCCAGTAAGTTGTATTTTTTAGATAATGTTATTGTATGTTATGTCTTATTTTCTGAAATTTTCTTTGCTTTCTTCGGCTGTGGAATGCACATTTTAACGGAGGAAGTGTTAAAAAATTTGTTGACGTTTATTTATCCTGGAAATCCTCTTATAATTGATTGATTGCTTTCAAAAACAAAACCAATTTGTCTCAAGTTTGAGAATGAACTTTGGTTCTCATTTCTCATGGAGTACAAGCTTTATTTGATCTGCATTTTGAATTATGTAATAATGAGCTGTAATAATGTATTGTGTTTGTATTACCAAAAGATATGCCGTAATTTTGGCCTTTGACGTAAAAGTTGAAAGAGATGCTCAGGACTTAGCGGATAATCTTAATGTTCGAATATTCAGGGTAAGGCTGATGCTTACAATATACAGTAATGTGAAATTATTCCAATGAAAGTTAAATAATAATTTTCCCGTTTAGTTTATTTTTGCTTCAGTAGTTACATGTACAATGTATAATCGTATATTTTTCCTCATGATTTTTCCAGGCCGATATTATCTATCATCTCTTTGACAAATTCATTGAGTACCAAGAACAGCTCAAAGCAAAGAAACGAGATGAATTTAAACACGTCGCGGTATTCCCGTGTAAACTAAAAATTTTACCCCAGGTATGCTACTTGTATTATAACAAAATTTATATTATAAACTAAAATTTACTTCTTAAAAAATTGGCAAATGTTCAGCTTAATACACGTCGTGGCAACTTCTTCATGATGTCAAAGTTAAAATACGCCCAGAATACTCTCTTGTATACATACTTACACTTGCATGCGCAACTGTATTACTACGTTCTCAGTTGTACTTGTATACTGTATACCTAAAAAGATTGTTAGTTAGATGTAGCCTGAAAAATATGTATACTCTTATATGTAGTTGACTTAACTTTTATATGTAGTAGTTTTTAATAACTTGAGGGTTGCGGCTTCGGCTATTCGGCTAGCGCGCCATTTACTTTATGTGGTACTCTATGGAAATAGCCGAAACCGCAACCCTCAAGTTATTAAAAACTGATACATATACTTACTTACTGTACCATGAAACTAGTTCTCAGGAAAACGAATGAATGATACATAATTGGGATTTCTTCTTTTTACTCTTCGTTTCCTTCTAGTTTATTTTTAACACGCGGGATCCAATCGTTGTTGGCGTAATGGTGGAGGCCGGAATCGTCAGGGAGGGAACTCCAATCTGTGTCCCGAGCAAGGAGGTAAGTTGTCAACCGTTTTATTTAACAGTTCTTCCTTCTGTATTAAAAAGATGAATCACTACAAAGATCGCTCAAAAATATGAATGAAGTACGAGAACCAGGACTTTGGTACATTAGATACCAATTTTCAGTAACGCGGAAGCCAAATTCCTGTGCCTCTTTGAGTTAATATTGGTTTAAATTTACGAGACACAGAAGGAACAAACACTCAAATTAAAGAGTATGTAGATGGTAAAAAGGCGACTGCCTAAATTCCAGCAACGATGTTATATAATTTAATGGACATAGAAGTTGGTTTGTATTTTGCATACATGCATCGATGCATCTATAATATGTGACACAAGTAGAGTTCCACTTTTGTTAGAATAAAAAAAATTAGATATTATTGTGGGAGGCTTACATCGCAAGTTATCATGTTGCGAAGCATGATGCATTCAAGTTTGCTATCTCGTGCGCGGAACACTTTAATTTTGAATGTATCGTGCTTCTCGAACAAAGTAACTTGATAGTCTGTGATCTGAACCTAAGAAAGAAAACCAGTAGCTTAAACTTTCATTATGCATTGGATTTGTAGACAAACGCCTTCTTAATTTTCTTTCGCTTTTTCTGCCGCCGGGGTTTTTTTTTCATCTCTGTAATTTTTTCTCCTTCCTATATCTAATATCTACACGTATGCAGCAAGGTATTGGCATAGAGATCATATTATTAACTGCTTATTAAGTGTGCTTGCTTTATTTTAAGATATGTAGTAACACACCATGTAGCTCATCTCTGGTTATTTTAGGGGCACGCTCATATATTATTTCAATGGATATATCCACGATTGATTTATTTTAAAGCAACTCAGATATGTAAATTAAAAATCATGGGTAAATTTAAAAGGTAAACGACGTGGATAAAATTTTAACTCTAGTAACAGTAATATACTGTATAGTACATATAACATATACCGCGGTCAAGGGAAATGACGCTACAAGTTTTCAATCGTGCTAGTTTTACTTATCATCTCTCAATGATACTATGTGTAATATCTATGCATTAGTATACTTCGAAAAGAAAAGATATGCATAAAATATGCATAAGAAAATTTTAGACTTCAACATGATCGTATTGGCTTGGGTTTAACAAAATCCGTATTGAACAATTTAAAAATTTAAATCATTATATTATGTATCTATATCAAATGGCACACAAAAATACCAATTTCTCCGACCATCCGTTTGAAAGTATGCTTACGTACAATCCGTACATGGTACTAGTCGATGTCGATAATGGTAATATTGATAATGATAAACTCGTAAACTTTAGTAAAGCCTCAAGGTAAAATATAAGCAATAGGAAAAGGAAAAACACGATGGCAAAGAAGAAGAAATTTATACAAAAATAAAAGGCAAGAAGCAGCATAAGGGGAAGTAAAAGTCGTGAATGAAAGGCGCTTTCTTCATTCACAAAGCTATCTTCTTTACGCCTTCTTTCATTCACAGAAACAGTTTTTGCGCTTGACAAAATTAGTGTAGTCATAAATACGGGTGCGCCTTATAGGTAAATTGGTATAAAGTATATGAATGGTTAGACACAAATGATTTTCTTCACTGCCCAACAGCTTGCTAGCTGACTTGCTGTTACCCAATCACTTCTCCGTATGTCTCGCTTTCAGTTTGCCTGTATGCACACATGTATAATATATGTTATACGTATCCATCTCTGTTGACAGAACAATGGGCTTCCGGCTTACCTTTTCTCCCTAATAGTTTATACTATGGCATTTACTTGGTCCTTTTCCTTTTCCCTCTTAACCCTGATTTGGACTGCCATGGTATTACTCGTATATATCATTATTATTATTATTTTACTATATACTAATACATCGGTTTGCTGCCTGATGGTATTATACATTATACGCACGTATCAGTATTAGTATTCCATATAATATATAACATAATATATAATGTAGGAGTCTTTTCCAACAATTTTTCTCTTCGTTAGAGGATAAGTGATAAGCTCTGGCAAGCCGGAAAACCTCTACAGGTGGCAACTTACTGGATTGTATGGGTCTTTAGCCTGAGCTGTAGCATGTGGTAATATTATATGATACCCATTTTACTGAATGCATACAAGACGGTAGATATTTTATGCTTCAAAGACTAATAATACCTTAAGGTACTTTTTCAATATGGTTATTAAAGTTTCTCAGTGGTCCAATAATCAGTTCAGGTTAACTTCCTTCCTTCGTTTTATGGTTATTTATTATGTATGTACCGTGTTGTCGTATATCATTGAGTACGTTTTTTATATGCAAGAGTATACATCGATTGCTGTTTGTTATGGAATCCCTACTCGCCATCAGATCTGCCTAATACGTGCTTCATGACGAAAGGTGTACAAAAACAGGAAATATCCATCGCTTGAACTTGATTTGCGATTTTGACTTATGATCAGAGGCTAAGTTTAAGACATGTTCATGTACACATTTGTTCATACATATTTAAAATTGTATTTTGTAGGGATTTTTCAAATCGTTGTCGTTCAAAATATAAATTATAACCTTTAATGAGGTTTCATTGAAGAAACTTCAACTTTTTTAATTTTCCCTATGCATCTCATCTCTGAGTTGGCAACTTCCTCTCAGGATTCCACTAAAAATCCAGATGTTGAAAAATCTAAATTTTAGGAAATCACACCGTGACAAATAGGTATAATATATTCTAATACGAAAATGAAATATGGGCAAAAAATTGGCAATAAAACAAGTATCTCAAAAGCTTGGAATGTCACTTTGTTTTAGCGCAACTTATAATATTTTAATTCCATAATATTATAATACATAGCTACTTTAATTGGAAAAATATTCTGTATTACTTGATGATGAAGGGTTGTAAATAGTTTATATTCATAACATTATAATCCAAACAGTGTTGTTAGTTTAGATAACCCGTACCTTTTCATAGGTATGTCTACGATCCAAAAAGTAATGTTGAATGGGATGGAAATGAATTCAAAAACTAAGATTTTGTATTTTAGTAATAACTGTTTTGAAGGCTTCGCAAAAGCATGTTTATAAATTGTGTACAAAAAGTCGAATGGATTACTTTTACTTGAATGTCTAGTCTAGTCTGCTAACCAGGGCTATCAACCCAGGTAGGCTTCGTTTCAAAGTCAAGGGGGCATATGAAATGGCTTCCTTGTTACTTATTCTTCATCTTTGGCATCACCTTTAATCCCTTGTTTACGAGTGCATAACTTGAATCTCGAGTCAAACAGTTTATTGTAGTGCGTAGGTGGTAGATGTATAGACACGTAGGTAGGTAGATGTAGTTATCGATAGTGGTAGACATATCGTATAAAAGTATGTATTATGTATATGCATCTAGGCTGATCTAGGTGTTATCCGTTTTCGCTACCATTATGTTGAATCCTTTTCAACATTTGTGTATCGTACGAAACATTTGTGTGTGTGTGTGTGTGTGTGTGTGTACAGTGTACATGCATGTATAAGTACTGAACTTATTGTAGTTAATACATGTCACACCAAAAATGTAAAAATTAATACAATGTATACTGTATGTTTGTGCGTGTATGCATAATGTTACAATAATGTATACAATAAACATATTATATGTACATGTATACAGACAATAGTGACGGTGGGAGAGGTAGACGACGGGTATGGTGTACAAAGCAGGTATTGAGCTTAAAATCCTAAATGCTATATTTTTGTCTAAACGAACTTGCGATAAATAAGTTCATGTGCGTATATAGCAAGGTCTTGAATTTTATGCATGCAGTTGTGTGTGCTTCATCGAGGACTCGATGAGATTCGTGAGTTTTGTAGTAAGCCATTCTTCTATCTACATATGCTTACTTACTTACATATTTTCATTCATATTCTTCCATGACTGGGCATATAATATTGTATGAATGACATATAATATTTTCTAGTACTACAATACCTAAACATTCCTGCTACTATATATACTCTTTCATTTATAGTGCTCTATGTTCTATACTCTATACTATGACTAATTATGTATTATATATACTGCATATAAGAATACTTGCTTGCTTATCGTTAGAGTGACAAAATGACTTGCCTTGAGTACAAGAATACGGAGGAGAGGAACTTTTGAGGGATACATAATACATATGCACACATATATTACATCTAGAGAGAGAGAGAGAGAGAGAGAGAGAGACCAGCAAGATTTGTGTAGTGTAGATGAGGCATGTTGTTAAAAAATGAACACTTTTATACTCAATTTGCTTAAGTACATATAATATATGCCATATGCTATTGTCTGTGCGTATAGTTAGAACGCGTGTTTTATTCCTTCATTCATAAAAGTTTGTAGTACTAACTATACTCTGAAGCCTCTCCATATACATATAATTGTGAATATGAATTTGAAAGGACCTTGTAAAAAATATGATGCATTAATCACTCTATAAAAGTCTTAAAATGAGTATGACCATATTTAAATTTGTCCCTTTCTTTCTGATCAATATAGTTTGTGGAGTTGGGACGAGTGACGAGCATTGAGATAAACCATAAACAGATGGAGTCCGCCAGAAAAGGTCAAGAAGTATGTATTAAAATTGAGCCAACAGGAGATGCACCGAAAATGCTGGGCAGACATTTTGAGGAGACGGATATTTTGGTCTCTAAGGTACATGAAAAGATTATTTTAAACTCTGCCTGTGTGTGTGTGTGTGTGTGTTTTCCGTAGTTGAGAGGAAGAAAGCACAAACATCCAGTCACACACGCTTGGATATTGTATGTATGCGCACATAATAATATAATATATGCTGGTTGGTAGCCCAACCTTTATGAACACATTTCCGGGAAAAGGATTTCCGGTCGACGTTGTCGAGCTGTTCTAAATTGGATATTTCTTGTTCATTCTTGCAGATTACGAGAGAATCAATTGATGCGTGCAAGGATTACTTTCGGTCGGATTTACAAAAGTCTGACTGGCAACTGATGGTAGAGTTGAAAAAGTTATTTGAAATTATGTAATATTTCTATGGTAAGAATATAATAGTAGGTTTCTGTTTTTTTTGTTCGTTCATCAGAAATTATTATTATATTATTATTATTCTTTCTATTGATGATTATTGTAATAATATAATAATTATTATTATATAATAATATATTCTTGAGTAAAAAATGTTATACATAATAATATCATTCTTATATTGACGGGAGAAAATGAAAGAGAATGAAAGCCCAATTTGTCATGTATAAAGTTGAAACAAACATGAATAAAACTTTCTCACATTGAAAATTTTCAGACAAAAAATACCAATGTTATTATGTCACATGCTTATTTACTGTTTATTTTCAGGCGTTGCTGGCAAATCATTGTTCTTAATGCGAAAATCCATTAGTACTAACAGCTAATAGCGAATTTATTGTATGTAAAGTCACTTTTACTGTTGCCTTCGGAAGTCTTTTGATATTGTTAACAACACCTCTGCAGTGTAGAGTGTAGATAGATACACAAAGTATACCTGGCGGTAAAGTTATGTTCTTAATATATTATTTCCTTTTAGCAAATCATAATTTTTTGACATTTTACCAACGTGTATTTAGGTAGTATTATGTAGGTATTTATATGTCAAACGACATTAGAATAGAATGGTAATAATGATATTATTATTTGGTTTATTTAATTAAAATTAAAAAGGGCATCCACGTCTTCTTAGTATTCAATTACACGATAAAACAAGAAGGAATTTTCCCGAAAAAATTGTGTTAGATTCCAAGTGTTTTTCACCCCGAAAAAAAAGATTTTTTACATTGTCACTGAATCTCAGGTAATTGCACTGCAAAATGAAATCGAAGTGAAGCATATTGGTAGACATGTATATAGTGCTAACGGATTGAAATTTCGAGGTCGATATTTATGAATATTGAGCTGACAGAATATTTATGTAAAATACGTAAAAATGTTGAGTCATGAAGTTTCTTTTGCTATTAGGTACTCGTGTGTGAAAGAAAGCACATCTTAAATTACTTGAGAGGATGAGGGAGAAAAATATTCTACGTACAATATATACTTAGTACTACGTATGTATATTACGTTACATGTAATGCAGATGTGCTATTAATGTGCATATATAGTTCCTTTTGCTTGCTTGCTTGTTCTTTAAGCAAAGTCGTACACTCGTGTTTCCGGTGTTCATATCTGATAAATTATATGACAGGGTAAAACGCGAGAGAGAGAGAGAGAGAGAGATGAACATTATAGAATTTCCTTATATGGAATGTTCATTCTATTTTTCTGTGGCTAAGCCGTGAATATGTACTCGTCTATGTGTTGAAGCATTGCATAATAGTATGTATTATGTATATATATGTATAATATATAATGAGTAAATGCTTACATCCTACTGACTTTGGCGTTCGTTCGTTTTTTTTTACGTGAGAAGTTAAATTTGATATAATCTCTGATTTTCATTGTATACTGTACATTTCATGGTATCTAACATCTAATGTATATATATATAAATATATATGTAGTAATAATAATAATAGCATAATGTGAATGTTGTGAGTAAATATGATGAGAAAAGGGGAAAAAAATGTATGGAATTTTTTGAGACGAGAGACTCATTTATTTTACTATAAAAATTGGAGAAAAGAAGATTGAGAGGAAAGAGGATGAAAAAAATATACGGAGCGGAGAGAAGACAGGCTTTGATTCTACTTATTTGCATCCACATATGCACATATAGAAATTCCCTCTTTCTCTCTGTATAGTTGTTAGGTATGTACTTATATCTTACAATTTTTGATATATATTTACTTGTTTAGCTGATTATATAGCAATTGCCATTGTGTACACCACACTATTTGTAATACACACACACTGTGTAAGGATTCGAAGAGCATGTCAAAAAGTTTCTCCTGCGTAAGTATGTACATGTGTATGTTCTGTTTCAAAAGTCTAGATGCATGTTTTGATGAATGAACCCCCTTATATCGTCCCAGAGTCCCAGCCGATCCCCGACAGAGTAACCGACAGACGTGGGCAAGGAAGAGCAGTATAGCAGCAGATGCTCCATGTGTGTGTGTGCATGTATGTACGAATGATGAAGAAGGGTGAATCATGATGGCGAATCAGTGCAAGTTTGTACTTTTCAAGCCAGTTGTAAAAAGACTGTAATATACATACTTGTAAAATAACTCTGTGACAGATTATACTTTTAAATAATTAATTCCATGTATAATGATAACGATCAAAGTTCCAAACCGAACAGAAATCTGCACGACATCGACATGAGTTCACACTCCACCGCGTGCCTCACCGATTTTTTATGAATGAGCTTCACTACACTATCACTGAATCGAGGATGGTGGATGCGAGGTGAACTGCCCACATCTGAAACACCCCCATCACAGCCATAACTGAATACGAACATATTATACGAATGAAGAGAAGTTGCAGGAGATTCATGAATGAACATTCACAAGGAACGAAAGAGAGCAGTGAAAAACATGTATAATATTATTATTATATTATATTTTGTTGAATAAAAAATATTACCGTGCAAAACTACGTTAATTAGTACACAAATACAGCATATTTAAGGATTTAAAGTGAGTTCTTCAAGTACTTGGTTCAATTAATTAATTAAAGTAGATAAACTCGACGAATTGCCGTTTAAAAAAGTTTTCTCGTCTGCAATAATAATAATAATATGTATTGTGAATCTAAAATACAATAATAAAATAAAATTAAAATTACATCTACTTCTATTAAATATTTCCATGTAACACTTTACACACATGAAAACGGATATATTACACATAATAATAATAAATATAAAAAAGTATAATACTTACAGTGTATAGAAACTGAACACACATTATAATATATTTTGGGATTTGGAAACTTGTTGAATTCATTCATTCATTCAGTGGACCGTGGCCAAGGACCAAGCTGGAATAATAATATATAAATATTTGGATATTTTTCAAAAACATTTTCTGATTTTCTTCTGACTTCTTTTTTATTAAAAACAATATTGTTGGAAACTGATGAACAAAAATCAAGGTAAATAATTAACAATACTTTTTCTTTATTATAATATACATTATACATAATAATATGATAGTGAGTAATATATTAACCTATACAATACAATGGAAGGAATTTACATACTGTGATGGTTTATATAAGATAAAATGATGATAATATGTACAGCACAAGATGCAAGCATTATCCATTATCAATATACTATAATAATATATTAAATTTCTTTCATTCATCATTTACTCGTATATTGCAAGATCATACTCAGCAGTATTTAGTCAGTGTTAGTAGAAGCAGTAGTAGATAAATACATTTTCGATATGTATGTACGCTACGTACTTACTACTTACGTAAAATACAATGTGTGCACTGCACGCTAAAAATCTATATCGTACATATATGATTTTACATTAAAGAAAAAAAATGTAGTAGTAGTAGTAGCCGACATAGTATTATAAGGTATAATATGTAGGCACATAAGCACATAAAGTATATTGTATTTATATATATATATATATATATGTATCTATATAATGGCAGATAGTCTCCTATCCATACATACTTTTACCTCTCTCTCCATTCATTCATTCATAATTGTATGAGAGAGTCGTCGTCTACCTAGAATCTAGATGTGTGTATAATATGGAATACGAACACTAACAACACTATTACACTAATAATAATGATGATGATACATAATATATATATTATTATTATTTTATATTATATCAAATCCAATGTTCGCCACAAGGCAAACATTGGCTAATAGCTAATAGTCTCTCTGTCTATACATTTTGTACACTCACGATTACTATTTTTCCCCTCTATTTTACCCCACTCTTTACTCTTCATACTATTGTAAAATTACGTACATAGATAGGATAGATAAATTTATTTGTGTGCAATATATAAAAATGAGGCTTTAAAAATTATTCACAATTGTCATGATACATAATACATAAGTATAATAATATTATATTATACATGTATGTACTAAAAATAAAGTTCTAGGGTCATTTGGAATTTGGTGTGTGTTACAATGGTGAACAACTCTAAAGTGATAGTCAATGAAATTTGAATAAATTCTTGCAAGAGTTTTAATTTTTTTTTGCTTGATAAAAGCTATTTCGATTTCCGGCCAAAACGTCCATGACTTCTTTCGTACTTAAGTAAAAGAGTTGATCAAATGACTCATCATGGTGTAACAACGTCGAGTAGTGTCAAAAACCGAGTCTGGTTACTACTGGTTTTTTGAAAACTGATAGTTTTTAAAAAACATATTATATTATACATGTAAAACTGTGTACTCGTATGGCTATGTATAACAATAAACATGTTCTTGGCTCTAGACAAAATTCATTGTACATTTAATGTACGATGCAAAAGGTTACAGTTTCTACGTACATTTATTATCAATTACAGTGTTATTATTTTAAAAAATTTACTATGATTTATTTTTTATTGTTTATAACTTACAAATAGAGTGTACAAATTATGAGTCAAACAAAGATTTTTTCCCTCTATGCAGGTACGCTCAATCAGCTTTTGAAGAGAAAAACACAAAGAGTAAATACTGATAAAATAATATGACGATAAATAATAGAATTTTGTGTATGTATATAAAGTATAAAGAGAGGTAGAAAGAGTCAGTGGACAGTGTCGTGTAGTCTAAAACTTCAAAATTCAACATCATCACGTATTTTGTGTATCATGAAAGTGAGTAAATGACAATGACAGGTTCTGATAATCATATTTTTGATGAGTATGAGAGTGTTATGAGGGTGGACTTACCTTAGCACACTGTCACACTATATTAATATCAGCATTATTATATTTCATGATATTATATATAATATATATATATATACAAAGGTGACAT
>JAQIVE010004876.1:0-13793 GCA_034698285.1 Sminthurinus bimaculatus | reverse complement strand
GTGATTGATACCCGGGGAAAATTGCAAAGTATAAATAAATACGTTGCACAAGGTTTAAAATTGAAAAAATCCCTCAACTTTTCAATAAAACCCTGGCGTTGACTTTCACTTTTATTTTATTTTTACTTTCACCGGCACATTTTAGAACAAAAAAAGGTTGTGCTAAAGTAAAAAAGCAATCTGAGATTTTCCCAGCTCCTTATTTTCTCGGTGAGCAGATGATCCGTGTCAGTATTATACATATGTATAGTATGATGTGAGTTTCTTCCTTTGATCTGTCTCGAGCTGAATTCGAATTCGGATAAAGATTTTCCTGCTTTTTCTAAGACTGTCTGTTTTTTGAAAGTCTGCAAGTGAAAGGTAGAGAAAAGGGAAAGAACCTGGAGGTGGATCCATCATTTCTGAATGGCAGGCAAATGTTTTCCATATTTAGAAAAAAAGAGTTGGATTGTATCCCAACTTGCCTGTCTTATTCTTCTACTCTTTATTTTACGTAAATTTGGAGGCTGCATCTAAAATTGAAGCAATTGCCTTCACGTTGAGCTAGTTTTGTGTACACTGAACAGAACACACAAACGGTTGCTCTTTTAAGACATTTTTTGGGGAAAACAAAGGCCAGGTTTGCGTATATGGTCCTGAGGACATGAGCATCTAAAGTTAGAACACACATGAGCAAACCTTTCCGCGCTTTCTCTCTCTATACATGTATGTATGTATGTATATGCAAAAGACAAAAGATTTTCGCTTCAATCCTCCATAATTTCCCTTTTGCGAAAATCTCATAAAAAAGCTCCCCGTTTTATATACATGTATTCGTAATATATATTGAAAACACAGCCAACACGCTCGACTTGAAAGTTATGCAAAATGAAAATATGAAGGCGCATAAAATTGCGATAATCTTGGTCCTATTCAAATTTCAAAATTCAAGGCAATGTAAATTGCAAAAATGCACGCTGAATCCGAGAAGAAACTGCAGAAAATTCTGGATGCTTTACAGAAAACATTAAATGTGTACATATGGGCAGTCCAGAATTTCCAGTTCCAGGTACATATTTTGTTTGTCCCTTTTGCCTCAGTTTCAAGTTTAAATTCTTGGAATGAATTCCTTCAGCGAGAGATGAAGAAGAAAACGAGCGCAAATTTGCGTATAAAGGTGCTGGCTGAGAAAATTCTCGGATGAAGCGCATTTACTTTCTCCCGCTTTCTCTCTGGTCGGTCCCATCTTTTCTTTTGCCTCGTTAAAGAAAGGCGGAAAAGGGTGCATACATGCTTAGACATGTAACTGTTGTTACATTACGTGCATGAGATGAGGATTTTCACGATTCATATTCGGATTCGGATTCGTATTCATATTCATATTCATAGGGCGAATCCCGTATAACGGACTCATTTTCTTGAACAACTTCTTGGTCGAATTTGAAATTTGAATTACATGTGCATGCATGAAGGTGCACAACATACACATCTATGTACGGAATGGGGAATTTCGCACACATTCCCATTTTTGTTGTATGCACAATATGCACATGCCATCGCAATCACAACTTACATACATCCATGAAACCCGCCCTTTTATTTTATAAGGAGCTGAAAAACACAGGCTTTGTTCTTCTGTGTGCACATTTCCGCACATTTGATTTGCATGCACAGGCGGAGGCAAATAACTCGGAAAAATGAGAGTTTTTCATGGGGAAAATATTCATATTAAAGTTAAGGAGTGTTGTGCATAAAAACGTGTGTAGTGTATAGTGTGTGTGTAAGCTGTTGTATTTACAAGGCAATTTATTGCTAGATGTGCAGCTTGCTCATTTTTTCGATTTAAGTATAAGCAGCTTTGTTTGCATTTGGTTCCTCTTGCTGTGCAAATTATTTGCCAAGTGGGCCGTTCCAAAATGGCACAGCAAAATCGCATTTCGCAATCATTTAATATTATACATGTATGTATGGATGTATATCTATTGAGAGCTGGGATTTGCATTTGAGTCCGCTTCCGAGTTTTTTCAAATTAAAAACAAGGGCCTGGAAAATTACAGCCTTGACGTTGTGCAAAATTATAGGGCAGGAAAAAGCGGGTAATCGTAATCGCCGCACCGAAAAAAAAGTTTTGGTTTTCCGTCTGGTTTCTTTATTTACATATGTACGTAAGTTTGATTTAAAGACAAGGGCAATTTTTATAAACGGACCTCGAGGAGGGTTTTGTTGGTTTTTTTGAAAAGTCCTCAAATAAAATACTTATTTTTCGAAAATTCAAAGCATTTTCTTTATGGGAATTTTACTCTGCCAGTTTGGCTTGGAGGGATTTTCAACGTTTTTGTGAAATCCTCATTGTATAAAAATAGCGGTTTATCTTTAAAAGTCTAACAATACCGCAAAATATCGCCATATTTAACCGTTAACTGTAGAAAGGGATGCAAAAGCTGTATTTGCTACAGTTTTTGTTGTTGAGAATGATGATGATGATGCATCGTCGTTTCTGCCGTGTGCTGCTTGTTCCTCACATTTCATTGTCGTTACTTTTTGGCTCGTTGGCCCATTAAAGAGCGTCTTGGGTTATCGCCGATTAATGGGATGACAATGACAGTGGAACACCATTATGGCTCATATGTACACTCATACACAAACAACTATACAAGTATAGTATAGACAGCCATTTTTCAGCACTAATGATGATTTTGTCAAAGATTGTGTGTTTTGTGGCAGAGCACACACACACACACACATTGCCATTGTATCCACGGTATACAATATACAGAATACAGATACACGTGGTCACGGAGCTTTACTGTCTCCTCATTCGCCGCCATTAGGCGACAACGACGGCAGTCAAGGCGACAAAGCCAACGAGGAGACGAAGAAATAAGAGACTCGCGGAAAAGAAACAGGAAGCGAGCGAGCGGCAAACCGCAGTCGCTAGGTGTTGTATTGTATTTTACAAAGTAGCGAAAGGCATATTATGTTTCACATTATCCTTTCTATTATTCCCTCTAATAAAAATTGGGATAATAATAGCACACACTATACTGTATCAGAAAAGGCGTCATGTTAATACCATTGTTAATACTTTTACGTGTATGTACATGTAGAACAGGATTCTCCTTTCATCCTCATCCACGTGTCAGCTTATTTCCATCCCTTTGGGTAATCCGACACTTTTTTCAATTCATCAATTCACAGGCCATCAAGACTGCGGTGCGGTGGTGAACGTGTATCCACAATACAAAGGAGCGTCAATACATGGGTATATTATAAAGTATGAGGCAGAGAGCAGAGAAGTGTGAAAGGCGATGAAATTTCAAAAGAAAGCCCCGAGTTTCTTTTTCAATTTGGGGTAAATTGCTTAATTCCCGTGCAAAATTACTGACGGCGCCATATGAATTCTCACCATGTGAATATTAACCACATGGTTAATATAGCATTTTTATTAATTTTCATGGAGGTACAATGTAACGTGTAATGTGTAGCAATATAATGCAGCCGTGAATAAATTGATTGCACACTCAATCGCCCTTTTTTCTATGTATAGTGGATAAAATTCCGGGTTAATAGAAAAACCCTGATAAAAAACGAAACGGTGGGCATTATAATTTATAATGAGGGCTTAAAATGAGACCGGAGACTCCTGATTTCCCGCATTTCCCGGTTTATCTTGAAGGCTAATGCACGTCGGATACCATGGGATACCAAACAGTAGAACAGTCAAAATTGAACGGAGAAAGCTGAGAAAGGCGTTTAAATGAAAAAGGGGAGCAATGAAAAGCCGTATAAAACAGGACAAATTTATCGCTGCACGTAAACAGTTGACATTTGATACTTTGTCCGTGTCTCTTTATATTCCGTTGAGCAAGTTGCAAGTTACCAGCCAACGGTTGGTCTGTACTGTATAGTAAAAAGGCCGAATTTTTCGAAATAGTTGGAATATCCCCACTAAACTTAATCTAATCTTTGGAGACTGGCCATTTTATATTCTCAAGACGAAACATTGGCGAGGTTTTAAAAACTGTAAAAAATTCCTAGAACATTCGTAAAGAGTTTTTAAACATTTCCACAACAAGTATTTTTGAAGCTCCATATTGTGTTTAAACTCTGGGGGAAATTCATTTTATTCCCCATTTTTTATCCACTCCCTCTCCCTTTCACCCTTAATCTGAGGTCATCATTTATCGTTTACATGTACAATGTATCGTATACATACATTAGTATTAGTATTAGTATGTATAATGTATAATGGGGATGTGAATAAATGACCAAGTCTCAAAACAATTTTCTTGCTCCACCAACAAAAAAATTTATGCATTTACATATGAGGCGAGCGAAGGGAACTGAGAAAAATGGAGGAGCTAACTAGTTATTCCGGAGATTTGAAAAAATGTTGCATATAATATGTATCTATGCATATACATACAAACTGACGCAAATTCCAACCAAGAGTTTCCCTCCTCCTGTAGTCAAATGGAAAAAGTTTGTACAATGTGTGAGAGAGAAAGAAAATGCTGCGGAGCGAGCGATCATCATGATAATGATTATGATTATGAAAATATGTGAGAGAACAAAAGGGAGAGTAAAATCTGCCGGAAATGGCAAAAGCCCAACGAGCTGATAGAACTACTTTAACGAGAAAAAGTATGGTAGATATGTATAGGTATATGCATAGTGTATGTATAGGTATAAAAACACATTGGGTAGTTTATGCTCAAAATTTGGAACTAACTAACGTTTTCCGCCCATTACCAGTGTATTATCATGCGGAGTAAACTCAAATTTGGGCTGGAAACAGTTAAGAAGTTAAATACATACACTAAAACACATACATTTAGTATGTATACAGTATACGTATGTATAGGTACATAAATTTAGAGATAGGGAATCTACTAGAAAAAGCGGAGGCTAGAGAAAATAAAATGAGAATGCAAAGTTGGAGTCGAGAGAAAGCAAAAGAGAAAGCGAAAGCGAAAGTTGGACTAACTCAAGCCCAGGCAATTCCTTGCATAGATATTCAGGCTAATCGTAAGTACATTAAATCATTTCTGACTCGACCATCGCGGCTTTTTGCGCAGCTCCCTGCTAAATACTGATATTCTGCGTTTCTTTCGATTTCTCTCTCGCTCGCAATTTCAGCCTCTTATACATATAAAATACACACGCGGCTCAGTGTATGTACGATGTACGCAGTGCATTTTCTTAATGATTATGACTTTTATTTTAATGCTAAACGACTCATTAAGGTCAAAGACGTCAAAGTTTAGCTACAGCTTTTGCGAGAGAAGAAGAACCGAGCCGAAAGCCCGCTGTAATTGTAATGAGTATAAGCGTGTGTGTGTGGCGGAGAAAGCAAAGGAGAGAGTCGAGAACGATTTACATTACACATTATAAATTTTGTTTCTCTCTACTTTTTTTCTCGGTTTTTTTTCTTTTACTCCCTCGCTACTCGGTGAGGTTGCCTCTTCTTTCTATGTAAAATATATGTACAGTGTACAGCGTGTATGCATATTTACATATGGGCTTTTGGTATGAGTAAATTAATTATGGTGGTAAGTTACAGAGTCGACTTTGATGAAACTCAGAGTCTCTGAGAAATTCGCAGGAAAACATAGCTTGAGCTAGTCGGTACATCAAATATTGACATATTTCAATCCCGGGTAGGAAATGCAGTCAAATTTCAAAAAAGGTGTTGCCTTGGCTTTGAAATTAAGGTTTTGGCCAACGCCGGCAATGCAGCAGACTATACTGTAATAGACCAAACCATAGCCAGACTAATACGGTGGCTGTTGCCAAGACAGAGGAAAAGAGAAAAGAGAGAGAGAGAGAGGGGCAGAGATTTTAGATTTACTTTCAAGTCCATGGCATAAGCTTAAGCGAGTATACATAGTCCGTCTTCATCTTATGCTGTACTGTGCTTTATACCATGGCATGAGATGGCTGAAATGGTTGTCATCAGGAAGTCAAATCAACGTTACATTACATAAAGGCAGACTAGAAAAGGCAAAGTAGAGAGACAGACAGTGGAATTAACTGCTTTTGGCAGCAGCAACAGCAAAGACAGCGACAAAAGTCTCTATCCGGAGTATCCAAGTAATATTCAGAATAATGGAGTGACTGGGAGGAAACACTCTGGAAACAACATCAGAATGATCAGTACACTGTACGTGTACAGTGTACAGTGAACACTCAACATTCACGTGGACTGGACAAGAAGCAAGAAGAGCAAGATGTTTTTATATACATAAGAATGGATGTGGACATGGATATGGATATTGCATACGCTTTGTGTACATTGTACATACAAACACAACAGCATGAAATACTGTGTGGAAATTGCACTTGAGCACGTTCAGCTACTCTGCTTTTTCTATCCTACATATTTTTCCGCTCTTTAGCCGCTCTCGTCTTATACTATGCACATCGTCTTGCTTTCCTGGGTTGAGTTTTATTTTTTATGCACATTAACAACAGAAAAAACAGAAATTCATACATAACACCATAGCGGCTTGTATTGGCAGGCTCAAGTTTTTGTATATTTTGCACTTGTTTTTATATTTTTGAGGCTCGAGTTTTTGGGTTATAGTTGTATGCTTTTGAATATATTTTGCCTCTCGGTATCAGTTCCTATACTGTATTTTTAAGAGCTTCTCAAGAGGGAGACAAAAAAGAAACGAGCAAATCAGAAAGTAAAATTTACGACGAAAAATTTGGTGCTCACTTTTTGATTAGTACACAAAAAACTAATGTAGCGTTCAAAAGTAGGTTCCGATACAAGCTTGTGCACAATATTTTAATGCGTCTCTCGATTTTCAAAGCTATTCGTTTTTAGGAGTTGGCACAAATTTAGAAGTTTTTAAAGCGGATTTTTATTTGGTGCCTAAATAACTAAAGTCCGCTGTAAACGAAACAAAAAATTGAGTTTCTTTAATCCATCAAAGCATCCTGGAAAATTAAATTAAAGAGTTTACTTTCACTCCTTTCTTCCCATCTTCCGTGCCTTTGAAGGGGATGGAAAAACCTGTAGCGAGAACTTTTATTTGAATCCCTCTGCAGCATCAAACACAATCAGCGGCAGTCGATGCAACTTTGTTTGCACCCATTCACTACCTTTGCTTTGATTCGACTTCACACTTGAGTGCGTCATCTCTCATTTCGTTCCCGAGAAACCGTCAGTGGTTTAAATATGAATGGGAACTGCTCTGTGTTTGTTTGGGTGTTTTTTATAATGTCTCTAACCATAAACCATTCCTTTATATCAAGTCACAAGACATCAAAATCAAAGCCAACGTCAAAATCAAATAAATAAGATACTGTCACACTGCGGCTTGGCTCAGTCTGCATAGGTTGGGTTTTGGTTTCTAGTTTTGGCTTTGATTTGGCCTGAATTTGCATTTTCCACCTTTTTGCATAACCAAATTTCCTTTTCCAGCATAGGGTTTTCCTATTTGAATTATTTAGTTAGCTGGGCTTGAGTTTCTGTCCCTGTTCTTGACCTTCAAAGCCAGAGAGAAATCATATTGAGAAAAGGCAAGGGCAAGAAATCGAAATCTCAAAGAGACTGCAGAATGGTGCGTGTACAAAGTACAAAGACAAAAGTGGTTTCAGGGATTTGTTTTCTTAGGTTTTTTTAGATTTTTCCGTTACAGTACATACCTTATACCTTATATACAAGCGGCTTGTGTAATGTATTATCTATGAGAAAAAATCAAGGTGAACGGAGAAAAAACAACAAAATTCCTTTTTTATCCACTACATAGATATATGTATGTTACGACGTCTTATGTCAGTACATATTATGTGGACTTCCGTCCATTTGTTTTCTTAAATAATGTAAATGTCTGCAACCTTCAAAATTGACAGTCTCATTTTTATCCACGAATATTGTACTTGTATCATGATGCACGTCACAAGATTTGGCAGACGGTTGGTGGTTATCCAATATTTAGGATCGATAATACAAAGTCTCAGCCAAATTGATAGAGGAGGAATGGCAAAAAGATTTCAAGATAACCTTTTTTTGGAAATCATTGATAAAAAATTTAGCAGGAGAAAAGTAAGCGTAAAGTGGAAACCCCTTCTTGCGGTGGAAAAAGGACAAATTATGGCAAAAATAATAACATTGTTATGCACCCAAGTTGACGAGTCGTCAATCGTGATTTTCATCGCCAACTGAAAAATCAATAGACTAGTTGATTTTTTGACTGTCACAGCAAGTATACAAACAAGTATCTATATGCATACTCGATACGATTAGAATTAGATTCACGACGATTCAAATTAGATTTCCATCAACGATAAGACCAGGAACCATCGAAGCACTACCAAAGAAAACAAGGGAAGAAAAGAAAGCCGTGAAGCAATCCAAATCCTACAAATACTCTTTTGAGCCTGAGGATGCAGATAGATGGATAGACAAATAATTTATTTTCTCCATTCGGTCCGATTCCGCCAATCGGAATTGCAATCCTACTTTATCTATTTTGTCTATTATACTACGTGAATCGCCGAGTCATTCTAGGATATTTTCAGCTATCCTCTCCTCCAGCTCCCAGCCATTCATAATGTTTATCAGATCAGAGCAGAGCAGATCAATGAGAGCTCTTCTCCATCGACAATCTGTGTATCTACAAAATAATGTATTGAATGCCGCGAAGAATATATCTGTAACGACTACATATGGAATCTCTCTTCTCATAAGCACCCATTCCTTCCGTGAATTTCCCTTCAACTGCCCCATAGCTACATTGACATCAACAAAGTTCTTCAACTCTTTCCTCAGAATCAGAATACATAGATGCATCGAAAAGGGTCCAGTAAACCCCCAAAAAGGAAAACAAGAAGAAGCTTTCGCCTAAGCCATGTTGTGTGGATCAGCCTGGATTTTCCACGCTGTTCCCTGCCAGTTCCAATTCAATGTTCCGCTTTTTATGTATTAGTTTTTTAACGACACCGAACGGCGAACGGAAGCTTGAGCATGGGCAGTTTTTGGTGAAAACTCCGTTTCTCTGGTATATGCTTTTATCGGAAGAGAAAAGTAAAATCTATAGAAAGAAGAGTCTCGGGCAAAGGACTGATAGATTTGCAGATTGTATACATTGTACCATACAGTGAATAGCGTAAGACGCAAAAACGTAAAAAAATATCAAGCTTCTCATTCTTTCTGAGTTCGGGGGATTGAGTGTTGTTGTACTTACTGCCGGGTATATTTACAATGCATGTACAATGTACGTACAGGGTACAAATGTATTTATCGAAGTCATCTCATCTCGAGTTCAAATTCAATAGGATCTACCGTCCGAGCTTCGTGAATTTGACCATGAATATTTTAAATGGAAGAGTTTCTTCATCCAGCATTCAATATTCACTGTCCAGTATTCAGCCCTAGCCTGTGTGGTCCAGTTGATGCTGAGTAAATATTTTAGACACTATTGTCATTCGATTCAATTCCTGGATACTACATACGTACAATAGTGTAGTATTTTTTATCCATTGTATATCTGTGTAGTCTGTTGACTGTCAATTTTATAGGTATTGAATTCTATTGCCGTCCTCCTGTTTATTTACCTTTATCTTAACTGGAGAGGACGAATCGACAATTTTTAGATTTTGAAAGCTTGTACTTTTCTTTAAACGTATACGTTTGACTTTTCTATTCTGAGACTCAGGAATGATGGTCAAAAAGATACTCAGAGTAAGAATGCAAGGGATAAAGAATTTATCACCGTTCGCTTTTGTTGGTCCTCTTCAACCAATCATTTAGCTAAACTAAGACTTGTAGGAGGTTTACACTGTTTGGTTAATATTACAGGGGTTTGGCAATGTTTCAGCGAGGTTTACATGCTGTGTTCGTTCCATAATAAAATTTGCATAGTTTTTTACAGCTATTTTAAGGTAGTACCACATTATAGGTGAAATTTCATTCTCGGTGTCAAGGCTTAAACTAAAACTATACAATAAAAATCCGGTTAGTTTAGGTAACATTTTTGTGGAGTTGTATAAGTAGAAAAGAGACAAAAATGGGGAAAGGAATAAAAATGTAAAGTTATGACGTATTTCTCGATATGCAATAACAAAGGATTTTATGCTTCCATGATAATGCTCAAAAGCTCCACGGCGACTACATCTGACAGGAGTAAAGCTGACGGGCGGATCGGGGGAAAACTACTCTTATGTAACATCTAGCCAACTAAAACATAAGCAGAGATATGCACTGGCCAGTTTCAGCCTTCCGTCATACATTCGACAAAAAGGTTCAAATTCATGCCCTTTTCGTCTTTGTAGAGCAAAGAGGGATTAGATTTAGGATAAATAAAAAAGAATCTACAAAAAAGAAAGGATAAGTGGGACGAATTCAAAGTTTAAGAAAGCAAAATAGAGGCCGGAAGAAAAGACGAGAGGTCGATTTGAAACTTCAAGGGCAAATGAACAAATAGACTGTACATTATTTGTAGCTTTAGCTGTTGTAGGTATAACCTAGTTCCAAAAAAGCATGGCCATTTTTCTTTTTTCCTGGAATTTTTTACAATGCAGAAAGGGCAGAAGTTGTATGTGAAATGTGAGTGTGGATATGTTATTGCTGTATAGACGTATTCAAGTGTATGCATATGCGAGATGCAAGTGCTATGCAAATTTTGCCCTGGAATTTTACTTTGCTAGCACATCCAATTTCTTCTCAATACGGATGTACAGAAAACAGGATTTAATACAGACATTGTGCTTTATTTATTCGCCCCCAAAGACACTTGGCAGTTGTTGGTGTTCTTTTCATTGGTATTTGAACAGCATCGAATCGACTCGAATGGATTCAACAAAGTGTAAATAATTGAACGGGACTGAAAAATATAGTCTTGACTATGTGGGCGTGTGTTTAATGACAAAATGATCAAACAATGTCGCAAAGTTAAGATGCACATATAGTTAAGTAACGACTTTTGTCACTCGTTAAATATTCAAAAGCCATTTAAAAGTTAAAGGCGTAAATATACATGTCGTTACACAAGTTGTTGAATGACTACCTAAAAAGTAAGCAAATGTGCCAAGCAATTGAAAAATAAATTTTTAATTTAACTTACCGATTGGAAAGAGAGCGGAGAGCGGGTCGCCGATTGAAGATCCAGAAAACAAGGGAATTGATCAGGGTGCCGAATACGCAGAGGACGACTAGGAATATCATTTGAAAGATTATTACGACCGTGTGCTTCGAGTCAATCCATACGCTTTCACCTTCAAAAAGAAAAAGAAACCGTTGATAATTAGCTCAAAAATAAAGTAATACTTTTCATACTTTTTATCTCAAAATGCTTGCAACTTGTAGTTAACTTTTCGTCTAAAAAGTTAGGAACAAAATGTTATTTTCATGTCAAATCTCTTTCTGACGAAATGAGATGGAAATGTTCATATCGTCCTGAGGTAAGGACCTTGAACATCAAATGCAGCAACAACAACAACAACATGTTTGTCACTGTTGTCTTATACTGCAGCATCTTATTTAATGTAATTTCATTTCGTCAAATTTGCAGCTAGACAACATTGTCCAGCATCAGCATGGTGATGATAATCATGATCAAGTCGTTTCTATGGCTATGGCCACAACTACAATGACCGCATCCTAAATGGTAGCTCCGTACTTTTATCAACATATACTTTGCATGTAATATTTACACGACATCTTGTATTTCTCCATTTTTACAAATAATCATCAAACAATTTAATCCTTGGGGCTCCACGCTTTCTTTTTTTCCCGAGAGAAAACACTTGTCTCCTTCATCTCCTTGCACTTGACTTTCACTCTTGGATGCTTCTCAATTTTCGAGGCTATGAATAAGAAAGCTTTTCTTTCCAAGAATTACTTGGACAGTCTCCTGTACATTGCGCGTATACATATTGTATTGTATTACTATACAGCAGTTAACTACTGCATACACACAATCGTGGCCGTTCTCGTCACCTTTTCCTCTGCTGCATCTGTTCAGTTCATCTCATCTTATTTCAACTACAAAATAAAGTGTACATTACGGGAAATGGTCGCGGCTCTTGTTTAATTTAAAAGACAATTTCTCCAAGATTAAAGAAAGCAAATGTGTATAGAAGCTCAGGAAATAAAGACAAGTCAATTTCCTTCGAGCTTCTTTTTTCTTTTGTCCTTAACCTTAGCCTGATTCCTCTCCTTTCCTATGCTATATACTATGTATTAGAAAATTGTGAACTCAGCTCAAACGGGAGAACAAAACATCTAGAAAAAGCCGCTTTGTAGACAATGTGGTCAGCTGTATATATGTAGTTATAGTTGCTGCAAACAAGTAGATAAATTGCAATCACGTACAAATGGAATGGAAAAGCGGACATACATACATACACATAAACGCAACACAATATAAGTAAATTGTAAATTGTAGTGTGAAAGATCAAGCCATCTGAACGTACATAGACGTATATGTGTGTGTGTGTGTGTGGACGGTAAAGAAGAAAAAACAAGTAGAGAAGAAAACAGAATAGGTATACCACGGAAAGTCAATTACAATGGAAAGGACGAGTTACATCACAACTGGACAATACGGTAAAACACAATATCTGTACGTACACGCCATTCCAAGTGATTTCATGAACTTTCGAGTCATTTAATTCCAACCTCCTTAATTCCCGGTTTGGGACACTTTACTGCTTGGAATTTAGAATCATACAATGAGATTTCAATCTGCCTTCACTATGTACTGTGTACGTTTTTCCAATACATATCTCTTCATTTTTGATCAGGGATTAAATTCACTTGCCTTCTTGTTGTCTCCCTTTGTCCTAGCTGGACCACGTTGGATTAAAAGGGGCCAAGCAAATATTGATGCATCAATGAAATGTTTTCCAGCTGACCCTGCTCTGTCATTTTATCATCACTTCATCCAAACTTTCTGTGTCAAGTTCAAACTCCGGGCCCAACTATGAAACTCGGTTTCATCAAAAGGCTGGAGAAGAGATTTATTCTATCGGATTTTTAGACGCTGGGCAAATGTCTACAATTGATAAAGGCTTTCACTTGCACTCGATAAATCAACGTTATTAATTTGCGCTAAATCTCTTTCATGAGACAACTAAAGGGCCGATTGCCACACTTCTAATAACTGTATGTACTACACATTTTTTTGAACTCTTATACGTAAGACGATTCTTTGGTTGGTTGACTCGTTATTATCATCCGTTTATTGATAAGGATAAGGTCAAAATTATTACAATATTTATGAGAGCCTTCGTCAGCCACGTGCGGTCGTCATCAACGTTGTCTGATCATGTAGAGGTCATCATCATTATGGGATACAAATAGATTTTCCACGAAGGAAAAAAATACATTTTCATGTGGTTATTATACATGCAGGGAAGATGATGTTCTCAGGACTAGTTGGTCATCAAATTAGTTTTGCTTGTAAATAAGCTAATAATAAATAATCGATAGTAAACGTGATATCCTTGTCCGACCGAATATTGGATAAAATTTGGATCATAATCAAACTAACGGTAAAACGTGGGTTTTCCAAGTAATTAGCAAGGCCCGAGCTCTTTTTTATAATAGTACATACAAGAAGAATCTCAACATGGCTAACTGGATACCAAAATAGAAATTTGCTCTAAGAAACGAGTCATGGAAACCAAGGTTTATTTAAGGAGGTATGGAAGCCAAAAGGTTAAATGGATAATGCAAACTGAACAAAAAAACTGCGATGTAAATGAACCTTTTTGGAACCAATTGTTCCTAAGAGAATCATTCGAGAAAATTCGGTACAATCTTTGGTTTTACAGTGTACGCATCAACCAAGCCGGCCATC
>JAQIVE010004875.1:0-13797 GCA_034698285.1 Sminthurinus bimaculatus | reverse complement strand
TTTAATGACATCCCCATGTCTTAGAGCAGTGCTGCAGGTACCTACTTGGGATAACCTGAAAGTGAAAGGGGGCGGAGCTACACCTCCTACAAACAACAAGCTTTCGATTTTTCATAGCATTTTAGGGACTTTTTTGGGCGTAGCTCCGCCCCCTTTCAACCTAGACTCACGAAATTTGGCGTGTACCGAGAGCCATACAGGACAATTACACACAAAAAACCCCAGGTCAATATGATCTCCCGTTAGCAAGATATCGTGAAAACTACAGACAGACGGACAGACAACATGATAGAATAAGGGAAGCTCGCTTCGCTCGCTCCCTAAAATGAAGATGATATTACGCTAATTTTATTTGCTATTTCATACTTTAATCTAAATTTTAATTACATGTCTGAAACAATGCTTTGTGTATATCACGCATATTATCTAAATAAATTACGTGTAGCATGATCCTAATTCCTAATCAGTTTGTGTAAAATAAATGTCAAAAAACAAGTAAGCAATGTACTTATTTACTTACACTGTGAATTTGCACCATATGAATATCAGTAGAAAGGATGGATGATTGAGAAACTATTTAAGCAGTGATGTGCAAAGGAAGAGAAATGTGAAATGTATTGAGGAAAACATACATAGTACATATTTATATTTAAAAAAGTCATACCTGACAATCAGCAAATGTACACGAATCTGTAAAAAAAATTGCAGAAAATGGGTAAGACCTTTTTTGGTAATTGAAAATTGTTTATTCCGTTGCGACTTCAATCTTCAATCTGGTACATTAGTATACTGTACATAATTCTAACATATAATTCAAGAACCAAAAATCGCGATTGGTATATAATTATTCCCAAGATTTTATGGTCATTAGCTAGATAGGTAAATATGTGCGAATCACTATTTTTGCATACTACTTACCCTTTCGTTCTTCGTAGTGTATCATTATAAATATTATTCTTGTACGGTATTATGACTGCTTCAAAAGGGGTCGATCAGGGTTTTGAACTGTTTTGAAGTTTGAACAAATGTTTAAGACAATCTTTGTTATCAGTTTTTGGAAGTTCGATAAATTAAAGCGGTTGAGTTGTCACCCCTCGTCTGTACGATGTTACACTGTTACACATATTGATAATTTTATTTGATGATTTATTTGAATTCACAAAAACAAAAACAAAAAGGCAACACTCCAGATTAAAGATTAAGTTATAAACTTTACCTATAAAACTTTATCAGTAGAAAGTCAGCGTTCATCAACAATCAACAGTGAATTATTACTGAAGTTGTAATACGAAAATGGTCACGTCCGTATTAAGAAATCAGCATATAAATTTGAGCCAATTAACACTGAAGACATGCATGATATGTCTGAAAATAATTTGGATTAAAGATGTTCGATTCGTCCTGCAGATATTTAGATATTGAGCTAGGTGTTTATGCACATACTTTATAAAAAACTACTTTATTACATCTTTGATCTTTGACATAATATTTAAATGAGCGATGAGCGATTAGAAGAAAAGGAGTACATCGAGATTCAATGGATGAGCTCGTAAATTTGAACAGCAAAATTTTTCAAAGTGCACTAAAATATGTGTACAATGTACACATACAATGTATGTACATTGTACATACATATGTAAATAAGTACATTTAGCATTGTAGACAATAGGCAAATAATTTGCAAGAATTTGCACTTCGACGTTAGCTTGCAGACAACAGACAAGGAGAAAAAAAAATCAGCAAACACCTGAAGTTAAGTGGTCAATAGTGTAAAAAAAACAAAACCCCTTGACTATCAGTTTTTTATACAATTTTTAACATTGAAGCTTGGAATTTCAAAGCACATTTATACCTTTTATACTTGTATACAAGTGTGTGTAAAATTTTTAACGTCTTGTTTTACTGTCAATGTGTCTTTCTGTATTGTGTACTTATTTGCTTAATTAACTATTTACTTTAATAGACTACTTACAGGCATGGTTAAAATCGATTGGATATCTTGGTGCTACACTACAATGAGACTAGGTAAAATGACAAATCGAGAATTGATCCTTCGTATTGCTAATTGCTACGTCAATCGAAAAAGATAAGCAAATATATATATATTCATTCTTACGTAATACATGTAACACTTTTTATTTTATAATAACAGCATATAACATAGTACTGATTAAAGTTTAATGGTTGGTATTAGTACGGTTTTTATATTTGTTCTCAATGAACAGAATACACCAGTCTATCGTATTGTTAGAACATCGGGCAGGAAACCAATCTGGAGCATTTCTAAACTTCTAAACAATATTATGTATTGGATATTGGCTATATATAGCCAATATCCAATACATAATACACAGTCCATAGTCGATCCACAGTCAACTTTAGTCAATGTGAAAATGCGTCAGTCAATCTGTAGAATATGGAATATGGTAAGAGAAGCAGTGACATGTTTAGATTTAATTAATATTTGATAAAATTGTTAGTCAAGGTTCATAGAATAAAGATATTTCAGAAAAGATTTATGTTTTTCCTGTGTGTTTCTAGTTACTGTAGTACTACTGTAGTACTGTAGGTATAATAATATTATTGTATATCTTCAAATCTCCTTAGTTACTGGTTACTACTGATTCTAAATACGTATTGATATTCTGCAGTAACTACAGAGATTTGAAGAAGTAAAAAATGTTCTCTACTTGCCATAATGTTTGCTAAGCACAGAGCATTCAGAAGTGTTCCTACGTTTCCGTAAGTAATGCATACTTGCTTGCATTTATTAAGTAATTTTCATTATTTATGTGCTCCTATACAGCTTGACTGACGTATCTTCACACCACTATAATATAGATTGACTAGTTAGTCCATAAAAAAATAAAAATACTAGTTGGAGTAGCTATTCTGTAAATTGGCGTATATTCTTTAAATGGACGATAACAGTTTGATGTAAAGTTTTCGTATACTGTTTTATCATTATTATACTGACTGTGCTGGCTGAGGTACTTTTATTTAATATGCATGCAATAATATAAATCCTCATTACTACATCCTTTTGTTGTTAGCTAGTTATATTATTAATATATTATAATAAGTATACTTATACTAATATATTTAGAATTATTATTATTGTTGTGAGGTCTACAAAGAATCACTCCAGATTTGGTCACGAGGACACTAGGACACTCTCTCACACGAAGGCTTACCTTGGATGAGCTGTGTATTTATCATCTTTCCTATTTGGCCAAATATTTTACTTACCAGTGCTCTCCCTATACTTTTGTTGCTGATACTGATTGTTAAACATTATATCGTACATCGTACACAAGCACTCAGAATTTACACACATGCTTCCTTCCTACAAAAAATAGTATTATATCATCATCAACCGTTCAGTCCTTTTACTTTTCAAGAGTGTATCATATACACAGAATACACAATACGTACACATGTAATAACTACCTAACTAAGCTGTACATTATTTTTTACACGTTTCGTCATTCGCTTTTCCTACTAGACACTTGACTCAGAATGTATCTATAGTGTACTCATCAGTGGTCATTTGCTTGCTACTTACTACAGTATATATTATAGCCCTTTCATTTAATAATATCATTCTTCATCTAGTATAATATAATATTTTGTTTCGTTGTCTCATTAAAAATAGTATCAAGTTCTATTTTTTAGTATCACGGATCATGGTAGGCATAATAATATACCTTAGCTAGTTCCATATAATACATAATATTTGTGACATTCATTATTAGAAGTAAAAAAACTTTGATCACTAATAACAGTGCTTACTGCTTAAATTATTTTGTATTCGTATGTGCCAGTTCGGTCAAGAAAACATCAATTATTAGTAAAAAAAAGTGTAGTGTCCAGAGTGGTTTCGGATTTCGAATATCAATACATATATATTGTTCCATAATTCATAAAATTATAAAATACGCGTGATATTTGTGCATTTACAGTGGTAGTGTTTTCGAAACTTAATAACTGTTCACTTCAGTAATACTACTAGAAACTGAAGCTTACGATTACTATTATGATTGAATCGAATTCCTGAAAGAAAGAAAAAAATCATCATCATGTCTACGATTCGGCAAGTTAATGTAAATGGACAACAAAAACAAATGTCGAATTCGAAAGAAAGTCCAAAAATAGATCCCTCGGATCCTCGTGTACGTAAATTAGTGTATTCGATGTATCGTGATATGCTTTCAAGCAGAAACGACGAGGCAAACGATTTTATTGGTCAAAAAGATGCAAGTTTAGTGCACCATGATTTGGGTGTAGGACCAATAATCGAATCAATCATTTTGTAAGATTTTTAAATTAAATTAAATATAATTTTATAGCTACTTTATTTTTATACCTCCAGAATTTGATTCCGTGACGAAAAATAATAATATATTGATTGTCAATCTGTTAAGAGATATAAGTTTAAAGAAATGTTATGCATATAAGTATACAGTGGACTAGGGCTTTTTTTCTCCCTAAGTAATAGGTATAGTACATATGAGGGAGCTCCGTAAGTGCCTCTTTGGGAACGAGAAAAACCCCATCCATCCTTATACTTAATACATATTTAAATGTCTGAATTATCGTAAAAAGTCTAGTCTAGAGTAAGATGTTTAGGATTCAGGAAATATGCAGACACAAAATATATGCAATATGTTCATAGGCAAACAAATACCGGCTATAAATTTCAAGTTGATACATACCAACTACTGCTATAGTACTTCAAAGGTTCAAAGTCAAGAGACAATCTACAGTCTACAAGCTAATTTTCCAGTAGATATTTTTTACCACATGTCATTTATAATAAGCGTTTTTGACAACAAGGTTGCAAAAGTCGATAGAGAGATGGAAAGTTTTCAAAATGCATTCAAGTCAAAAGTTACAAATCTTGTACTGCAGTGTTGGCATTTTAACACCTCTTGCCTTTCGTTAATTCTTTGAAAAAAAAACTACGAAGAGCGAAAGAGAAGTAAAAATAAATGTATCTGGCAATACATCAGGAAAGGGATTAAAAGGTCATGGCTTAACTTATAGGTACATGCATACATTTTGCCTAGGTATTAGTAAAGGTAGAGAATAGAAAAGCATAGGGAGAAGGAGACAAGAATTAATATGTTATGTCATGTATCATGAACTTATATTCTGTACAACCTCCATAATTATAGTATATATGGCCTATGCATTACGTCTTACGTATATATATGTATCGAGATACACAATAGAAAAATTGAACATTTAGCTTTTCGGAATTGAAGCATTTGAAAGCAATGAACCTCGACTCAATTTAAAAAGAATGAACGTCAAGATCATGCCTGTATGTATTGAGACTGTTCTACAATATTTCTTTGTTCTCTCTCCATGATGGCATGTATGATATTTTTAAAGGCTTTAAACTCTCATTGTGTCTTCACGAAGAGGTGTATACAGGAATCAGTTTTGTATGCGTATAATTTTAATCTACATTATCAATGGTTGTTTTTTGCATTTCCTTATAAATGATTAACATTTTGTCGTACATCTATTTATGACGTTGATATATGTGTAAACCTAAGCTGACAGTGAATAATTTATGGACTCCAAGGTTGTATGGAGCCAAAGAAAAATGATTAGTTTGTACATATAAAAGCATGCAAACAAAAAACTTGAGCACTGGAGTCAGATTCTTAAAACTTTAGCAGCAGTGGACTAGATATGTAACTTTTTGACAGAAGACAGGCGAGACAAATGCGAAAAGGAGAATTTTTATGTATTTTACATAAGAGTACCTTATTATCAAATATAGGCATTCATTATGCTTTGAAAAATTATTTTGAATTAAATTTTCGCCTTTGGTATTATTTTGAATGTTTCTAAATTCAAGAGTCAAGTTGAATTGGAACTGGATTTTGAATTTTGAAACAGACAGCATCTCTGAGATCAAAATTGTGTACAAAAATATACATAGCCGAGGCTATGTATATTTTAGACACAACATGCACATTACCATGTAACAATGTATGTGACCCAAGAAAATTCTGTTCATATTTCTAGGGTAACTGCCCTATGACCTGTCCGTCATTGTCACGGAAATATGGAACATAATATTCTTTATACCGTCCAAGGGTCACATGTTTGTAGATTTATTAATTATTTCGTGTTATGAGTTATGTGTTATGGATTGGTCATGTTCATTTTAGTATGTATGGATGAACGATATGACAAGTTTGTATAGTAGTAGGTAATGTTCTTTCATTATTGAGGCAAATATGACAAGTCACTGACTACCATTGAAGACAAATTGATATGTCAAGTAGCGAGAAGCGTTGTTTACTTCTCTCTCAGAATGAAACAGCAGAATCAATTATGTATTTAAATTATATAAGCGGCCATTACTTACTTAATCCTCCCTGGCGAAAGACATGTAGATAACGATAGATAGATTGTAGTTTAATCTTTAAAAATAATCAATTATGAAGGCCGGTTCGTAGTATGTATGTACCTAGTTGAATTTTCAAAGCTCACAAAGGAAATGAATCAGCCATCTTAAAAACGTCTTGTTTTTCATTGTCAGCAATATATGGCAAATTGTTAACAATGGAATGAATACTTAAGATATGCTGTCACTCTACCATTCTCATTTCCGACTGAACCTTTACTAATCGTAAAATGCAAGGATTTCAATATCCCGTAAGAATTTCCGAGTCCTGCTTCAGATTCTTGTGGTAGCAGATCTTTCATGAAATAAGGAACATTAAAACAATTCTAAACCCAGAATTTAAGTTCAATTATTGTAAAAAATACGAACGTACGCACACTACTCAACGTAAACCGCGCGTCGTTGCATTGGCTTGTGGCAATAGGCAATGCACATAATCATGATAATACATCATAATGCGTAAACATTATACAAATCTGTGAGACTATGTACCTATTTTTTACCTGAAAGCCTTATCTCACATTCCAGAAAAATAGAGTAGAGTCAAAAGTATCACTTATTTTAAACAATCAAAAATGAGGAGGGCCTGTAATCTGTAAATAAATGACTTTTCACATTTTTGGTAATTAATTCGATGTGGAGTACTAGCCCTGACAATTCACTGTGATTTTATGATTTTGGTACTATAGTTGCGTTACAAGAAATCGTGTTAAGCAAGCTGAAAAATAAATGGCATAAGAGTGTAGAGGAGATTATAATTTCCTTTTTAAGGATTAAACAAACATCCGAGTATGTGATGGTCTTTCATCGCAATTGCTGTGGCAGTAAATCAGTATATCATCCGGATGAATATTATAGTATTATGCACTAAATGTGCAATGTATACATTTGCGCATCAAGCGATGTCCCATGGATATTTTTCATAATCTCTACTTAAAATGTTTTGGATATTTATGAATTGTATGCACATAAAAGTACATTTTAGATGTACTTTTGTGCAATATTTAAGCTAAATCTTGAAAAATAGAAGATGGTGCAAGTACAATTAAAGCCGACGTCGAATTTGAACTTTTATTTATGTAATAATGAAATTTTTATTTAAAAAAATCTTTTACAGACGTCAAGGGAGTCAAGGAGGAGGCTCAAATCCTTCAACCCCAACACCGCAGACGTCATCTAGTCCCTCAATACCGCCACCGCCACCACCACCATCATCAGGTTAGAAGCTGAAATGCTTATTTATTTGCCAATAGGGCAGTGGATCTAGAATTTGGACTGTATTATAGTTGCTGAACTGAGAATTAGGTAGTTGGACCAAAAGTTGATAAAATCTTTCTTTTTCTAGAATCATATTATTTATTGTCTCCTCAATGTTCTATTGTTTTTTATCACACAAACGCATATATTTGGCAACTGGAAACAAAAAGTGTGCATTCATTATTAGGGCTTACGACGAAAGATAATAATATTATTTGTTATCATTATGTTTTTTCTTGCTGTGTATATACATATTACATATGTTCGAATGTTTTCATATCCTTTTCACTTATATTTTTGTCAAATCACACAGTACAAAGGGCATTCACTTCTTGCTCCTTTTGTTCAACGTCAAGCACGAACTGGAGACAATAATTTAATCAGATATTAAAAGTTTATTAATAGAATCTGTATTGCCTAATTTATTCATTTGATCCCTTATTCATTAAGTAAAATAGCTGTTTTTATTTCTATTTAATACAAATGATAGTGTATAATTTTTATTTATATTCGTATGGAACTATATTATTGGGATACCTATTATAATTGTATATGTCCCACGAATAAGCGCTCAATTCCACTTTTGTTACCATGTTAACTAAACGAGAGCTCAACGCCGTGATACGCGCTTTTCCATGGGGGATATATACAATTATTTTTGTCTATATATTATATATAATGAGTTTATGGACTATATTATGGTGCTCTTTTTTTAGGTGGCTCGATTCCTCCACCACCACCACCTTTAATGTCCAACACAATTCCTGCAGTCAGACTGAGTAGTGAGGTAATGAAAAACTGAAAAGTAGTTATTATTGTACTTATATATTACATATTATGTGTTGTGTTTAAGTTTAAGAACCCACGTGGAAATATAATGAGTCATGAAAAAGATTCACGATCTTTAAACTAGGTTAGGTTCCAAATAAATAGGAATAAACTATAGCTGAAGCTCGTTTCTTGACTGTTTGTGACATGTCATGAATTTATGCTGGCTCGCTCCCTCTTTAAGTACTTATGTACCCATGTTTATTTTATAAATTGTGGACACCTATTTACTTACTAATTTGTTGGCACAGATTGGACCACGAGACAAAGGCCCTCCCATGGCCTTAGCAGGAGCAATGATGAAAGGTGTTTTTCATTATTTCCATAAAATTTAATTATATGATTGATACTATTTTTATTTTAAAATTCATCTTTTGTTTAAATGCTGCTGATTGTATTTTTATCATTTTGTTTTTCTTATTTTAAATTAACAAATATAGACAAGAAGCCATTTACATATACTCCAGGAGGACTTGACCTAAGGTTTCTAAATGATACACTATTTGTAGTAACATATTTTAAAATCATAAAACCTTCTCTAGCACTCCTGTTGACAAAGCTTAGAGTTTCTCTATAATATTATTATGAATGTTTATATTCATACCTGTTTCTCCCATGACAGTGAAATTCGAAGCCCTCGAATGGCTAAAAGGTTACAAATGAACGCGACGGCAGAAGGTGTGTCATCGCAACCAGCACCAACAGCAAATTTTCCGTCTGGTTCTAGTCAAAGTGGTCAACAAGCTCCTCCGCCGTATTTGCCACCTGCGGCAATGGCTGCAATGAATCCAGCAATGCAAATCCCAGTTTTACCTCCTGGTGGATTCAATCCTGGAAATTTAAATCGAACACATAAACCGAGTGATTTTGTAAGACAAGAGCATTATCAGCAACAACAGAATCAGCCATCGATACCGCAGCAACCATTTTTGCCCCAACAATTGCAGCAACAAATCCAACAGCATCAATTACAACGACAACAGCAACAACAAAATCAATATGATCAGTATCAAAACGCTGCAGGACGAAGTAAATCACCGCTGCCACCTCCCCCACCACCACCAGAAAGATCCTCGTCAAATGTGGTCCCTATTCAGTTAATGAACAACGTGTCAGGTCAGGGTACTAATAATTACTTAAGTAGTAATAATAGTAACTTCAATAATGCAGACCAGCAGCAGTCCGGTACTGGAAGTATTTACATACCACCTTTGAGCTCAAATACAAATTTATCTAGTGGAAATGTACGAGGTTCTTCGCCTTCTCCTTCCTTCTCTCCTTCTGTATCTCAACCCCAGCAGCAACAACAACAACAGCAAGCAAGGCCCACGCACCAGACAAAAGCTCAGGCTCATAGCCAAAATCTTGGCTCAATTTATATTCCTCCGGTTGAGCAAAGACCGAGTGTATTTAGTGAGAGAGGTAATAATAACAACACGGGAGGAACAAGCAGTCCGTCGACAGCAGCTAGTACACCAGTAACTCCACAAACACCCCAATTAAATAAAGCACCTACTCCTTGGATGAATTCCTACAATCGAATGCAAAGTCAACAGGGGAGTAATTCGCCACCTTGGGGCACTAGCTTAGCCGGGGCCCGTACAATACCAATTGCAATCGCCAGAGAAGGTGATGATGATATTAACAGTAACTCATCTCTTCAACAACAACAACAATATCAACAAAATCAACCAAACTATTATCCTCAGCAGCAAATTCCTCCATGGCAACAGCAGCAGCAGCAACAACAACAACAATTTCCAAGTGGATTTCGAGTTGTACCCATTCAAATAGAGAAAAATGATGGCCGAAACACACCAATTACTTCAAGTGGTAGCAGAAATATTCCTATTCAAGTAAGCCACTGATTATAAACTCTTGTACATTTTCTCGAAAAGTATGTACATACAGGCTACTTTAAAAATATATATTATATTAAACGTTTGTGAAATACTACGTACATACTGGTACTTTAGATTGAAGGAAGTGGCAATGTAAGGCGTGTGCAAAGTTCGGGAAATCAAACGCCATCAACTCCAGGAAGACAAACTCCAGGGTTTCTACCTTCCTCGTATGCGAATCCGATGAGTGGTCACTCAGCAACCAATGCAAAGGACGCTTTTGCTAAACAGGCTGCAGAATTAAGTGCCGGCGTTGAAAAGTATTTGACATGTTCTATAGAAAAGGAAAAAACATTTACAATTTTCAGTCAAAAAATATTCTTGTGAGCTAAAAATAACAGGAAACGGGACATGTTTCTTTTTTAATTTTTTAGAATGACAGCGGGGGACGAGGGCTACAGAACCGAACCGATTCAATCGAAATCATTTCGTGTTATACAAAAAATTGCAGATGACGGTAAGAGAGAGGGGGCTTAGTAACAAACGTTTCATACTTGCTCTACCTATTCATAAACTAGCAGCTATGTCATGGCAGTCAAAATAAAATTATGCGTTACTAGTAAATAGTGATGTAAAATTCACACTCGCTTTCAGTATTCATTTTATTTTGAAATTAAATACAAACGTTTCAAATAGAAATCGCTTAATTATATATATTTAATAATATAATAATATGATTTATTTAGAACTTTAGAGTAGTAGTCTCATAATTATATAATTATTCCATACGTAGAACTTCTTCGAGCATGCAAAAATTGTAAAATGAGAGAGGATGTAATAGTTTCTCTAAATATTTCAACAATTGAAGATATTAAGCCCTTATCTGCATTCAATATATGGCGTTGCCATGGTAACACCATATATTGAACGCAGGTAATGCCCTTAGCTCCTCAATTACAATTGTGTGAGTGGTGAAGTTTATGAAGTACGTAATAAGTTTCTTGGCTTGTTTGTTTTAAAAAAATTATCAGTTGCTGCTTATATTTTAAGTTGGTATTTGAAGTACCACGCTTATATATCTCATGTAAGATAGATCCATAATAACTACTTTTTATTTGAGGATCTGCGATTTTTGTACTGACGATAAATGGTAACTATAATTTTCAGTACAGCTACAAAAAAACCTACTTGCAGTTTACATGCATTCTTCATTATTTGATCGAAAGAACGTATTATTTCCCTCATTATCGTTTGACAGCTAAATGCTCCATTTACCTTGGTTTATGAGTTTTACATGCAGAATCATTCAGTTACATAGTCTGGCTGTTTTCTAGATTGTATAATATGTTTCCTTTATTTCTTTTTACTTTTACAACTAGATAGAATCGCAAATATGTAAAAAATGACAAACAAGAGGGTTGGTGAGCTATACGCTTTAGAATAAACTGCTCCTTGCTCTATTGTACGTCGAAAAGTGCTCAGTGCTCTTTAAGTTAACTGAACAGGAAAAATAAGTAACTACATGCCAAAATAAAAATCGACAAGATTTATATTTATAGCTTGGTGACTCGCAAACCTTCCGTCTTTCTAATTGTAATTTAAATTCGGCTTAAATAACTTTGAGCAAGGGATCTCTCTACGCCTAATTAAAGTGACTGTATCGCAAATCTGTTGATTATAAAACGTAGAACAACTTAAACCACATATTCTCCCTTCCATTTGTTGCTGTTATTTTAAGATGAACGAAATTTAAGGCTAATAGCGTTATAATATGTCACATATTTGATGTATTTTTTAAGATAACCGTCTAGCTGAAGAGCAGCGTAAGTTGGAACTAACTGACGATGACAAAATACTAATGGACAATATTAAAGCTCAAGGTGGGGGATAGAAGTTGCTTTTATTTTTCCAATTTCTATATGTGCTCAAAAAATACACACACATCGTACATTAGCTAAACAAAGGGAAGCATACATTTGTATTAGTTGAAAAGTGAAAGTAACATGAATACAATAGGAATCAAAAGTTAATATAACGTCGAGAGTTGTCGAGATGTTTAAAAAAATTTGCGATCAAATTGAGGAGACAATAATATAAACAAATATTTTTACATATACCATGCCAAAAGTCAATGTTTTTCATTAAATACCACGTTGACTTTGGACTGAAACTTGTCATGAATCGTGAATGTCTTACACGAATTAAAAAGTTGGCAATAATTTTTAACAATTTTAATCATATATAACTACTTTAATTAAATTTTTGGTCGTGGCACAAATAAATAACGTCCTGCAACAAAAAAATGAGACTGGGTTTGAATGCGTGTAAAAACCAAACCCGTTAATATTTCTGGACGCTCTTTACAGGCCAACTAACTACCTTCATTGGGTACTAAAAACACTATAAACCATACTTCAGGTCCCTTAGCAATAGGTATTTCCCTAATGGCCTCAAAAACTTCCCGTCACAACATAAAATTTAGTTTCCACTGAAAACCTTTTACAATAATTTTTACAAATTATCCTCCTATTTTTCCTTGTCACTCATTGCAACAAACTCGGAGAAAAATTTTCAGAAAATCAAATGTCTTCTAGTATTTTGACAAATGTCATTGCTTTTTATATCCTATACCAATGATAATTGTTCAAAAACTCATAACTCGATAACCACCCATGTGCGGTTATTGGTCAAAATAGAAAAGTTGTTTCAAAACATGGGTTAAACAAAATTTGTATTGGTAGTATAGTCGAAATATACCGTCTTCATAGTCAAAACTGGAAATATTGGAATCCACATTGCTTGTTTCAAAAAATGGGGAATTCCGAGACGAAAAATATAAAATGAAATTCTCAGGCTGATATTTCCTAAACGGTCAAACATACAGCCTTCTCCTTCTCTAGCTTACAGAAACAAAGGATTTTTATGCGTTTAACGTCTTTGGTTTGACACTATTGCCTTTTATGCTTTAACTGTAGGATCATTTACCCCGATACTTTAAAAAAGCCACTATTTCTACATTTTGACCTGGCGTCTTACCTCCGGAAATTTTTTGGTGCTGAATTCAACCTTTCTCGTTTGTATAGATTCCCTACTATGTGTTAAATAACTTTTGTGAAAAGAAATGTTGAGATAGTAAGTTTTTTGCCAAGTCTTTCAACAGAGGTAAGTAGCCCAAAACTCGACGTTTTCGAGACCCTTTAGGCAAGTACATATGGTTAAGGGACCTGAAGTACCACGGCAATGGTTTTTAGTGGTTTTAGTACCTAATAAATGTAGTTACTACGCCTGTAAAGGATATTCGAAAATATTGACGGGTTTGGTTTTTACACACATTCAAACCCAGTCTCATTTTTTTGTTGCAGGACGTTAATTACTAATTAATTATGATGATGCAGGCAACAACGACTTATTCAAGGAGCTCTGCCAACGCCTGAGTTGTGAGCA
>JAQIVE010004874.1:0-13797 GCA_034698285.1 Sminthurinus bimaculatus | reverse complement strand
ACTGTATCCTACTCGTTTCGCATTGTATCGTGAGTGAGCCGGCAGCAGACTATGTACTAAATATTAATAATATAATATATAATGTCTATATTTGTAATGATAATAATATTGCAAAGGAAATATTATTATTGTTGTAATATATTGCAACTAATCAACAATGCAATTCGCTTTAAAGGACTATACGGTAGAAATACTTTTGAAGCAAGCTATAAAGTTGCGTGTTTGAAAAGGGAAAGCAGCGTATACATATTTACATTTTTTATTATTTTTATTATTTCCCCAGTATTATTATTATAACATACCATTATAATATGATAATATACAAATACATTATAATATTATATTGTTTTTAACCAAAATATCCCCGCTATTATCGCTGTAATATTTTTTACCAATGTCAAGTGTAGACTTATAACTATAAAACTATTGTAATAAAATAATTAACAACTATATATACATATATATATATAAATGTAGTAATCGTGCATCGTAACGTAAATAATCGTATGCATCGTGTATTGCTATTTATGATTATTATAATAATTAAAACGTATTATTTGAAATAATGTTACAAAAATAACTTACGGTCAAAGGTACAGCAAACAACCATATTATAATTACATCATTATTATTCCTATCAACTGACATTGAGAAACCAAAAGAAGGATAACAATAATAATGAATGTACTTTAATAATCATGATAACAATGATGCTATAAATGAATTATGCTAAAAATAGACTCGCGTGTTATATTATGTAATACAACTAATATTGTAAAAGTACATATATATATAATATATATAATATATAATACATAGACTAGCCATAGACGTCCATAATACAACTATAATATATAATATACATAATAATATAGTTAACTATAGCTAAATAATATAAACATTAAGCTATCAGCTTATATCTACATACCATTAACCATATTTAATGTAACCAAACATTAGTTGTCCATATACTTGTGTATATATATATGATTATGATGGGGTTAACTGTATTCATTAATAAGTGTGCATCTACTATACATGATTATCATTATCAAAAATGTGTGCATATTTAAAAGAGGATAAATTATATTTCGTGTACTTAACTTACAAAAAGATTATGCTAAACGGATAATATTATGTAATTGTATCTTGTGAAAAAAAGGTTCCCCCAACCTGCTTAATATTGATGATTGTTTGTTTTATCGTTATTTTCTCCATTTTGGTTGCTGTTATATTGTTGCTGTTTAATTGTTATATGCCATGCCATACCATTATAAGTTATTAATTATGAAATAGCGCTAGCAAGCTCGCAGTCGTCTATAAAATATATCTAGATAATCAATCAACGTTTCATATGATTTGTATTGATACCATAATATAGAGTGTACGTAAACAATAAAATATAATATATTATACATATTATTGATACAAACCTAATGTTTAAGGAGCAAGAGAGGAGGAAGTTGATGAATATACATTTCTAAAATGTATTTCATTCGCAAATAAATAAATTTGCCGTTAAACGTTAAACACACAAAAGATCAACAAAAATCAAGCAAAAAAATAAAATTCAAGAGCATATAGAACAGTTGAGGGAGACACATAACACATAAATAAAAGAAACAACATCGTATTCCCATAACAAATGAAAGCAGAAAAACCGAAAAATAGGAAAATCAGAAACCTTGTAGAAATGGAGGAAATGCAACACGAGGAGGTACAAGAAAAAAAATATTCCATGATAAAATTCCCCTTAAATTAGGCATCATAATTTTGTCTAAACTATATAATTGTTTTGAAATACTTCTTAATTAATTACTACAATGGTGTGAGTTGCCATCATTCACCATTCGTCCTTACTAAATGTCATGGTAAATGATATAGAATGAAAACACCCACGTTATAAAAACGATAAAACTTCAAAATGATCTTATACTTTAGTTACGATTATCAGAAGTTGATAATTTTCAGCTATTTTGTTTAGTGGGCCACACACACCTCCATTCACCCAAAATCAAGCATTTAACGGGGGAAGAACAGAAAATCAAGAAATACTAAAATAAAAGTAAAATGAGAAGAGTATTTACTAACTAACTAAAAACCTATACCGCATATACATCTTACTAAACGTGAATGTAATACATTATTATTATGTATGTATGTATATTAAAAAATGAACATATATACCTATATTGTATTATTCCAAAATATGTTATTATACATACAATATTTGTACTATTGTGCGTGTCATTTATTCTATTCATTTCATTTTAAATGTATGAGTATATGCTTTAGATATAGCCTATCGTAACTTTAATGTTAATTTTTGGTTTTCTTCTCTTGTCTCGTTTTATACGTTAAACTTGTCGTCTCACCCTTCCCAGTGCCAATCTCCAATATGTTTTTTTATCGATATATTGTGCATTTTTTTAAAAAACTTATGTTACCGTTGTGTAACAATATTTTTTTTTGTTATTAAACGTCGCTGATTTCGATTTTATTATCTCGTATACAATCCTTGTGACTCGTATAATATTATACATAATATATTATATGACTACCTTGTAAATATGTAATGTATTATTGTTCGTCTTATACTTACATGATATATCCAAGAGAAAGAAAGGAATAATAATATATTATGTAAAATACATACATCATACATATACTATTATAATAAAAATAATAATCATTATTAATTTATGTATAAAAAATAAAGATGTATTAAATTAAACTGTTTATTTTCCCTCTCTCCGTTCTTTCTAAAAATTCTTCTACCTTGTTTCAATCATTTTATTGTGACCGTGGGCAAGGTCAAGCTCACAGTTTACTTTTTTATCCAGTCATTAAATCAAACATTGGAACCGTAACCATGGCTACGGTATGTTATATTACTATTATAAGTTTATAGACGTATCATATGTATTATGTATCCAGTATGTGCACTTTTATCGTCTTTACATTTTATTCTTACGCTTGCATAAAATAAAAGGTAATCTGTAATCTGTACTGTTGTCTTTTTCTTCTCTGGTTGTTTTAAACATATAAAATCAATTAGCAAATTGCCTTGCTTCCACAGACCGCTGAGAGATTATGGTCAATGAGCAAAAAGGGAAAGGAAAGCATGAGTTCTTCTATTAGTAGTACTTATATAGTATTATTCTTATTATTGTGTGTGTAGCATTATTGAAATGGATTCAAGCTCACGATGAGTTTCTTACAGAGACGTCACGATCGATCGGAATGGGTGAACGGATTCACTCGGCTTGGAACCGAGAGAAAGCACAACTCTCTCTCTCTCTCTCTTTCTCTTTATCCTTTCCTCTCTACTTTCTTTCCTTTCATCTCTCTCACACTACATTTCACACATAGCATCGAGTCAACCCTTCCTTTTCATCCGTATAACTTTCTCCAATTTTCCTGGCACTCTTTGACTTTCCCCACTTTTTGACTTAATTTTTTCAACTTGTTTGTAAACATTAATTCTTTGTAATACTGTATGATATTAGATAATCATAATTTTTACTTGCATTAAGCTCAGTGTTAAAAGTAGTGCATGACTCTGGCCTTTTCTTCGTCATCATCATTATCATCATCTCCTTTGTAATAGTGTCAATAACTTTCCCGTTTATTTTTTGGTTCAACGCACATTTTTTGCACACAATTTCTTCGTCTTTCCCACTTTCCCCATCCTCACCTTTATTCTCCTCCCTTGACCAGCAGGGTTTCCAAAAAAGGGTCACATAGGCAAGTCCGATAAACGTTTGGCCCGAGGTTTTTTCCTTCCCCTGTAGAAAATGTCCAGTTCAACAGAAATTCCCCGACCCTCGGTCAAGACAATCGCAATTAGCGTGGCCTCGACCCTCCGGGAAAAGATTGTGCTGTGTATCGAGAAGCTAAAACAGAAGCGTGAGGAGAGCAGTAAATTTGCAAAGAACCCCAACCAAGAGCTAGCTAATTTTGGAAGTTTTAACCAGGAAAGTGTAGATTATGGAGGAGGTGAAGGGGAATTCGCAAGTGGGGACAAAATCACAGAGTGGCAGGCCGGATGGAACGTTACAAATGCAATTCAGGTAATGTCTTTATATGTACCAATATTAAGTCCAATGAAAAACGTTGTGATGAAATTTTGCATTTTAATTATGTGTCTCATGTTTTGATCTCTACAGGGAATGTTCATTGTTTCTCTACCGTTTGCCGTCCTCCACGGTGGTTACTGGGCCATTTTGGCCATGATCGGTGTCGCTTACATCTGCTGTTACACTGGAAAAATTCTCGTTGAGTGTCTCTACGAGCCGGATGCCAATGGAGTAAATGTACGAGTGAGAGACAGCTACGTGTCCATCGCCAAGGAATGTTTTGGCAAAAAGTATGGGCCCAAAGTCGTCAACACGGCTCAGATCATCGAGTTGCTCATGACCTGCATCCTCTACATCGTACTCTGTGGTGACCTCATGATCGGTATGCAATTTTTTTGATGGATTCTCTCATTTTTTCATCCCAACAATTATTTTACACTAATAAGGAAATAAGAAATTGAATGCGCAAGTTAATCAACAAACTTTGTATACTTTTTTTCTCCTACCAACTTGCAGGAACCTTTCCAGACTGGTGAGCACAAATTTTTGAAGTTTTTAATGGTTTGTAAACATATAAAATTTGAGGTTACTATAATATTCAAAAATGTGTCCGTCGTATTTTAGGCCGATCGACTCTCGTTCCTGGATGATGCTCTGTGGTATCGTCCTTATGCCAGTCGCCTTCCTCAAAAACCTCCATCATGTGTCAACCTTCAGTTTTTGGTGTACAGTGGCTCATCTCCTGGTCAACTTTATAATCGTCGCCTACACTCTGTCATGCATTGGTCAATGGGCTCCCTCCGAGGTCAGCCTTAAAGTTGACATGGACACTTTCCCCATCTCCTTGGGCATTATTGTGTTCTCCTACACCTCACACATTTTCCTGCCCACTCTCGAGGGGAACATGCAGGACCCTGGACAGTTCACTCACATGCTCGACTGGTCTCACATTGCGGCCGCCGCTTTCAAATCTGGCTTTGGCTACTTGGCCTTCCTCACATGGCAAAAGTCCACCCTCCAGGTCATCACCAACAACTTGCCCACCGTGTGGAAATCCATTGTCAACGTGGTCTTGGTGATGAAGGCCGTCTTGTCGTTTCCCCTGCCATATTATGCCGCAGTCGAGCTCCTTGAGCGCATCTTCTTCCCCAAGAGGAAGCATCCGGAGCTCATTTGGGACAAGTGGGGAGATCTGACCAACTATGGTAAGTTTTTTGTATAGAAAAATGAATTTTTAGTAATAGGTATAGGTTTTAAGGGGGGGAAAGAAGGAAAAGGATGATTGTAAATTCTAATAACACACTCATAATTTGTCTCCAGGTTGCATGTTCAGGGTGGCGGTGGTGGTGATTTGTGTGATGAGTGCCGCCTCAATCCCTCATTTTGGCATTTTGATGGGCTTCATTGGGAATTTCACTGGAACCATGCTCAGCTTCATTTGGCCCTGTTACTTCCACCTCAAGCTCAAGGGTAATTCACTGCACTGGAAAGACGTCTGCTTTGACTGTTTTATCATCTTCCTCGGCTTCCTCTTCGGCATCGTTGGCATCTACGACTCGGGTACCGCTTTAATCGAAGCTTACGCTATCGGTTTACCGTTTTAAATACATATTGAGTTTAGTTATGAAGGTAATTGGTGAGAAAATAGGATTGCCTTTTTAAAGATAGACAAAGAAATTCAATCAAAAGTTATAAATTATTGCCTGTATTTTATTATGCCATTATTTTTAATCCTTCCTTTGTCATATTTATCTTTTTTTGACAAAAATAATGCACTCTTATTTTGAGTTGCAAAACTTAACATACATAAAAAATGACAAAATTGGTGGGGTGAACGATGGCATTGTTTTTTATATAGTTATAATATTTAGTGACACAAAACGTATTATATGTAGATAGATCAACTTTCATATTATTGAATTATGTAAGTCTTCCAAGTCATTAAACTACTACATATTGTATGTATGTACAACCAAGTCTTCCAAACTGTAACAAAATCATAAGAAAGAAAGAAAGGCGACCAAGGAAACCTTTTAGTTATTACCTAAGTAGCTTGTCATAATCATTATAGACATTAACCAATCAACAAACGATAAAGATGATTAACATATTTTCAACCTTTTTTGTCCTCAAGTTAAATAGCTACAATTGATTTGAGAATTTAATAGTTTTTATTCGGAGTTCGTTGTCATGTTTAATGTTTAACTTATCTGTATAGCATGACTCTACCTGTACAAACTGCTTTTAAATTATTCAAGGCAGGAAAAAAAGCTCCAGTGATTTTCTCTACAAATAATCATTGTATTTTGTTTTTGTTGTACATTCTTGAGATTGAGAAATGTTCCGGTGCTAATCGTAAGTGTTTTGCGATAAAATATTGTAATGACTGCTGGTGCGTATTCTAAATGATAATAATGGAAAATATTGTGAGCAAGTCAAGATTTTTTATTATGTATATTATACTACACGCAATATGGATTATATTTGTTGCCGGCAACTCTCCTTCTTATAATTACCATTTCATCCTCCCTTTTTGCAGAGAGTACGAGAGTCAACATTAACAATTTAAAAGATTGAAACAGGAAAACCTTTTAACCTTTAAACTATCAACTTATTTACATATGTACATAAAAAGACGAAACAAAATCTTGAAATTTGTAAGATGACGTGATTGCTTACAGTTAAAAAATAAATGAAGAATAGAGTAGATTGGGGAAAGTTTTAGTAAAAAAGTTCAATGAAATTTCAATCAGTGTTGCAAAATTTGTTCAACGGTTAATTACTAATTACCCATTGCGTAAATGGAACAATATCTACGATTGAAGGGTTAAAAAATTAATAAGGAACACGAAAAAGTAGTAAGGGTAGTTTTATTTTATCAACCCTTCAATTATGGTTGGCAAAACTAGGAGCGTCAAAAATGAGCAACAATTTGGAATGCAAGTATTAAGGATGGGGATTAGGAATCAAAACTTACAAACTACCGTGAAACAGCAACTTCCTCACATATAATGCGACAATGTTTGAACTATTATATAAGATTATATTTAAGTATGTGCAGAACATAAATTATTATTATGTATTGTGTATTGCCTCTCTATCAGCACGCTGGCAATCGTAAATCCAGTCTTCCAGAATAGTAAATTACCGAGACAAGTAGAATGAAATATGATATTTAGTGATATTATTATAATAATATTTACAAATTAAAATAATTTCTTATCATCAACACTATACCATACATAATAAAGTTTTCGTCATAAATGCAAGGAATGTATGACGTATAGTACTTTTACACATAAGTGTATGATGAAGCTCTGATAAGAAATAAGAAATACAGAAAGAAGAAAACTAAATGTGAAAAACGTTTTTTTCCACTTCTGCAGTGCAGCACCATGTTCGTTCATATTCATAGAAGATGGGAAAAGAAGAAAAATGTACTACTAAAATTGATGTAACGAATGTAATATTTTTTGTTTTAATATAATATGAGATACTTGTTGTACGTAAGTTATGTGAATAAACCTTTAGTAGTGTAGACTATATTAATGATATGAATACAGTATACTACATACTGCAAGAATAAGTCTTCCGCAACAAAATGTCGTAACACGTACACATACGACATTAATGATGACAAAGTTATACAAGTATATAATATAACTGTCTCCGATATAATTCTTAGGATCTATTTAATGTGTGTTTACGTATCTATATTAAGATATGTAATATGTACGAATAACAAGGATATAATATTGGGTAATTATTGTTTAAAATGAAACTTTGTCTTCCACATTGTAAAATATAAAATATATTATCATGAATCCATGACTAAATTGTTAGAAAAAAAACCGTGACGATGCTAATTGAACTCCTGTAATAATCATGACTAATTGTCTTCCAATGTAATAATTTACTAATACTGTAATGTGATCAAGTATGTATAAATAATAAATAATAGTATAAAGTTTTGAAAATGATGCAAGTGTGTAAGGACGGTAAAAGAAGAATTAATTGCCAAATAGGTGAGCAGAGTATCTATAAAAAATATTATAAAATATATAATTACAAATGATGGTATGCAACAAGAATATCACATATAATAACTCATTATCAACTATCAACACAAAATATCAGAAAAAATATTATCGTATAATATTGTGTCAAGCAGCCTATAAATTCAAAATATCAAAGAAAATAGAAAACACACTACTTACTACTTACACCGAGACAGAATTGAACTCGCAAAAATACATATTATGAAAACAACTAAAATGTCTACATATACATATACTCAAAAAGCATATCGTGGTGGAATGCCATGATCATAAAATAATAATCGTTATTAATAAAAGAATAATATACTACTAACAATCATTAAAATGTACGATAATATAATGGAATAAAATTATTGTAATAAAAAAGAGAAAATTTCTGTCCTTGTGGCGTGACTGAAAAAGTGATTCAACGAGCTTCCACATGAATTTTATATCTATTTTATATAGTTATTCACTGCTCAAGGGAAGGTTTCATGCTATGATTTACAATCGTACCTGCAATAATATGACGAAAAAATCTCTTACAAATTGTCTGCCTAGTTTTTTAGATTTTTGTACAAGGTAGAGCCAAAAAAGAATGTCTTTTTCTATTTATCACATGTTATTTTATTTTTATTTTCAAGCATGTTTTTTGTTTCAAAGGATTCGCCCGTGAAACAGTTTGATACGACGCATTAACATATTTTAGTCAAATCATACATTATTCCTGTAATATGCAATATTTATATAATGTATAAATCGTCTTAAAATATTCTTTTTCGTCATTTCACAATTAGCTCACAGGTTCGTAGCCCATAAAGATACTTTACAATGAATTATATAAATTAACTTTTGAGCTAAAACTCTAAAGTAATAAAGTAAGTAGGTAGTTAAATAGCAAACGTTTGTTTGAGATGATTGACTTGATTGTGCGTTTAATTTGTTCATACATTATTGTTTATTATCCTTATATTTGTAATGTTCAATTTTCTTCACTGGCAAAATCTCGCATCTTCCTCACACTTGAACTTGAACCACTGGACGAGTACATTGTTGAACCTGGACAGGCCAGTACTGTCATAAAACTTAAGTTCGTCTCGCCCACTGGGAGGAAAGACTCTGTGATTGTTCACTCGGCGATTATGTTCCAAGATGGAGTCATTTAAAAATTTGTTTTCAACTTCGGAAATACAATGAGGGCAAGCTGCGCAGTCTGTCCCACAACCTGTCATTAACAAAATAACCAAAAGATTACGGATTTTAGAAAAAAAATTCAAAAAATAAATGTTTACTCATATAAGTTGATTTATGACCCTAGTCACAAGACGGTCATAAAGGCATTTGATGTCAAGGACGACGGGCTATATTTTTCAACGGGAACGCAATGGCAGTCTTTTTTGATCGTACAATTTTAGAAAGAATTCGTGATGGTAGTTCAGTGTCCATAGAAATGAAACAATGCCCCTATGACTGTTTATCGTCTATGTTAAATTTATAAAACATTTGTTTGAATTGTACCCATGCATTCAGTACATGTGACAGCGTTTGTGGTCAGTTGACGAACAGTCAGCTCTAAATCTCTATGGAATAGACATGGGAACATCAATGAATTTAAATTGATCCATTTGAAGTAGAGCATAAGTTTAATTTAGAACAGAGAGTTTTATTATACCATACACCAGCAGATAAATACATGAACCGATAAATACATAAATACATTGTTGGTCTTTGACTTTGTCTTACTTGGCATGTGAGGACGGTCCATATTGAAGACCCACCGTTGAGAATAAACTGTATAAAACTTGCTCATATAGCTCCTGACTACAAATTAACATACAAACGATGAATTTATGAATGCCAATTTATTGCCCCGAGAAGATAATCAGCTTAGCATTATGTATTTCACAATGCTACAGAATGTATCTTCGCGTTATGCGTAGTAAAAAAGTATAAATTATTTGCTTACTTTGGTGGAAAATGAGCTGAGGATAAATTTGGACTCATGTTGGCCTTCAAAAATCGAAAAAAAGTGTATGCATAAAATATATGTACCATCAAGAAAGTTCTCACCCTTACATACATCAAAGTTCATACCTTTGTACCAAAATCTGCACCCCTGTATCGTTTTATGTATATTGAGGAGGGTGAGTACCAAAGGATAAAGGCATATCTATGTATTTATTTTGGGACGTATGCGTGAACAAAAAAGTATATGTATGGGTTTGATTCTTGGTACGGGGGGATAATTTTGCATCATAATAAAATATCACAAAATAATTTCGTAAAGATGTAGATCAAAATACCTCCATGACGAAGACGTTTAGATCGGCGTCAATGACAAAGTCAAAGCGGACCATCTCAAAAAAACGTCCGTGTTTAAACTTGTTCTTTGCCAGGATCAAACTGGGCTCCTTCTCTAGAAGTATCGAGCGAATGGCATCGTCAACTTGAGACCAAATTGTGGCTGGTTCTTTACCTGCACAACAGCAACAACACAAAAGTTAAAAGAGCCGCATCATCCATTATTTATTACACATATTTATTTCATACGTATGTACACAACAGGAATTATGAATATTCAAGAACATTAAAAAGTCAATCAACCCGAAAAAGCCGTTGACTGTCTTTACTGTAAACTACGATGCATGATGTAAGCAATTCATTAAATTTGAATGAATATTATTCTCGATTCTTGACCTATTATGTTATGCAACCTCAAGCTCAGTTATCGACAGTTTTTTCTTGGAAAGTTCAAAGAACCGAGACAACTGTTTCAAGTGTATCCATAAAGCTTGTTTTGCATTAATCAATGGCAGTTAAATGTTTCTTAAGCTCAAACGTGTGCAGAGAATCAAAAGTAAACTAATGTAAAAAAATTATAATTAGGCGATAAACCCACCGATGCTCTTGAGATAGGCGTCAAAGGACGCCTTCATGCCATATCCATTACTGTAATATTTGTTGAGTTTGGTGCGCCAGAGGGGCAAGTAGTCGTCACCCACCACATATTTGTCCAGCTTTGCGGCGTCAAACGGCTCGTACAACATGGGACAAAATCTAGAGGGAAAACAATAATCACAGCATATTAATATCATCATCATCATCACCATAGTATCATTATGGAATCAGTGCCCATGTAATACAGAGACATATTGATTTAATTAAAATATCATTAACTGTCATAATATAACTCTCAATTCTCTCCCTCTTTCTAGACTTGATCATCTTTTTCTATAAATATGACCATAGTCTGAGTAGACGCTCGATGTTTTTGACGTCGTCCGGCAGTTACGACTCCACAGTTACCAACAATGAAGCCGACTCTTTCTCTGCCTGGGATCTTTATCCTAATCGTTTTTATTCATTGGTAAGCATATAGAACAATTTTTGGGATTTTATCTTCAGTCATGAGGCCTGAACATATAATTTGTAATAAATTGTTTTAATTAAAGGCTATCACAGGAAAATGATATTATTGTTTTTTTCAAAATTTAGCATTGAAGCAACTTTGGTCACGACCAAAGGCACTGATGGAGAATCCGGGAAAGAAAATGAAAATGTCGACGAAAGTCACTCGGCAATTCTTAATTGGCTGTTTGGCCGAAGTGATTCCGAACCTGTGGCTGAAACCAAGACTAAAACTGTGGAGCCCAGTGTCAGTGCACAAAGTGCTCAATTAAATTCTACAGGTGTTAAAACAGCTCGTCAACTACTCTTGACTCCAGCTCAAGCTCTCCTTCTCCAACAGCAACAACAGCAGCAGCAACAACAACAAATTGCGGCCGCAGCCATCAATCAAGCAATCATCAACAGGCAATTGCAAAACAGTGACTTGGACGACTCCTCCGAGGAGGATGACTTTGACTCGGATGAATTTTGGGACCAGTCTCCCCTCAAAAGGGGCAACCTGGCCCTTTTGAACACAGCTGGTGTTGGGGGACTTCGGCTCTACAGATCCGAGGAAGAAATTGACGAGGTTCCAGTGGCCGGCGCTCGACAGGAAATTGTGAACGGTAGCACAACCACCAGTCCGGTTTCCATCCCAACTGCTGGAAATTCGACGACGCCTAGTCCAATTACTGCGGGCAATGTTACCACGCCAAGTACTGCTCCTGGAAATTTGACTACCGCCAACCCCCCTGGAAACTTGACTACCATCAGCCCCATCTCTGGACAACAAAATGTTACAGCTCCAACTGGAACAAATAGCACCGGAAATTTAACAACATTGAGTCCTACTGGAGGAAACTTGACCACCGTCAGTCCAATGGGGGCCAACTTGACAACTCCAGCCAGTCCTGGAAATTTAACTACACCTTCTGCTGGAAATTTAACTACACCTTCTGCTGGAGATTTAACGACACCTTCTACTGGAAATTTAACGACAATTAGCCCCACTTCTCTGAGCAACTTGACAACGACCACACCAAGTGGTCTCAATGACACGTCCACAGCCACCACCGACAAGCCGGATCCCATCTCGTCAAATTCAACAGAAAAGCCAGACAACAAAAAACCTCCATATAAGGACACTCTAAATTGCCGTTAGCTCTATTTCTTTTTTAAACGCACACGAAATCCCGTCTTCATGGTTCATTCTCGAACTGCGTAATTTTATGGAGAATGTTGTTTTTTTTTCAGGATGTGGAATGCAATCGATAATGAATGAGAATGTTGGTTATGCGAATCAGGAGGTGAGCACTTATCCCTGGATGGTCTCCATCGAGTCCAAAAACCCCAACAAACATTTGTGTGCCGGAAACATCATAAACAACAAATTCATCATCACGGCTGCGAGCTGCCTTCAAGGGTAGGAAAATATTGGCATTATTTAAATGCCTACCACTTTCTAACAGTCAACTTGATTCTCTTTAATTTAGTATTTTGAAAGCCTTATTTTTTCTTTGATTCTGTAGTTATGACCCCCGAGATTTGGAGATAGAAGCTGGTCTCTTGTCGGGAAATAAAACTTCCTTCACAGCGAAAAAAGTTTTCGTCCATCCTCAATACGAAGAATCGACCTACGCCAACAATCTTGCCTTGATCCAAGTGGAGGAGACGATTCGGCCTTCTTCCTCAATCAAATTTATTTGTCTTCCCATTGCTGGAAAACCTCAAACTGCCTCAGGTTCGTGATTATTTAAATATTTTCATTGTATCTACACAATACGATAGCTGAGGTAAAAACTAATCCTGTTAATATATTCTAACTAATATTTTATGTTTCCCTGTCGCATTCTATGTACATACAGGTACAATTGTGACCTGGAGGGAGTCAAAGGCCAACACCAAGAGTCAAAAGTTAACCTTGGTTCAGGCTCAAGTTCAGGAAGTGAAGGATAAACGTTGCAAGGAGCTTTTAACTACCGCTGGTGCGGCGGGAAAATTGACCCCTGGTAGCTTCTGTACAGCACCCCCACCCCGAAATGAATGCGGGGTATGAGACAATTATATTTTGACAACAAATAACTTTTTCCAAGTTGAACATTTGACGATATTGCTGGTCACATCACTAATTATTGTATAATATATTTTATAATACCGTAAAAACTCAAATAGTACGGCAGCCGTACTAGTGTTTTCGATTTGAATTCCGGCCGTCGTACTATTTGAGGTGCCGCACTATTAAAGGCTGCCGTACTACCAGCAAATCAAACAGCGCACGGGGTGCCGTACTAAAT
>JAQIVE010004873.1:0-13797 GCA_034698285.1 Sminthurinus bimaculatus | reverse complement strand
TTTTATTACCGCATATCAAGAGTTATGTAATTACGGTAGTCATACAGCTAATACTTTTGCCTTTTATACTAAAATTGGACGTTGTACATTTCCTTTAGTTTTATCCTCAAAATTGCATTACAGCTACTAATACTACTGCTAAACTTCATTATCGTTTGTTATGCAACCCATGTTGCTATAACTTTGTTATCTGGTCAGCTCATATTGTATTTTGAAACTACAATATACATATTCATCTGCACATTATGAACTACGGTTCGCATGGCCATGTGTCTTTTTGTAATTTTCAATAAGGTTGCAAAAAGTTAGATTGTGATGTGAGACCTTGACCCATAATTCAAAAATGCAATTTTCCATACAATAAATACATCATGTCTCCGAAGTATGTAAATTGAAATTTTAAAACTATTTTCTTTTTAATATCGCTCATCGATAAGATTGGGAAACCTTATTGTAAATAAAAGTTTTGCAATGGAAAAACTCTCTCACCTCTTTTAAAGAATCTGACACCATGTGATTTCGGCGGACGTTTATATTCAGGAAAAAAATGTCGATTTGCGGGGTTTGATGACGAGCCACCTTGGCCACGAGTGACCTTCGAGCCACCAGGATCATTTGATGCTCAGCATCCTAAAATAGATAGATGAAACGATTGATTATTTGTTTAAAAAACTTTTTTTTAAAAAACTCAAAAATTTTTTTTCAAAGTTTATTTTTCACCTTTGTGAGAATAATGCGCTTTCCCACGATACTCAGCATAAAGGGATATTGGCAGTATGAAAATTGACCAGGCCGATCCGGACTGTAATATATATTTAAATCGAAAAACAAATTATGCATTGGCGATTGTACAAAATTGTAAAATAGGAAATTGGAAAATCTTGGTCTCACCTTTGCCAACGCCAATATTCCTGCATGAGGTCGACATGGTCCAGAGCCGAGTTATAAAATTCGGAATAATGTAAAAGCGGCGGTTGGCACCCATTATTTGCAGCATCTATAGAAAAGGTAGCATCATGAAATAAAAAATAAATTGCATCCTTTCAAAAACTTTCTCTCGTGTCCCAAAGTTGAAGGTCTAAATAACTTTAGTGTGGATTCCAATTCAAATTTAAATTGAAAAATAAACCTGCCCTATGTTTTTCACAGGACAAAAATCTACTGATCAGTAACAAGCAAATCCAGTGCATGCATGTATGTATTACGTAAATGTTTAATCCTCAAAGCAAACTTGTTTCTTTCTTTCTTCTTTTACCTCTTTCATCAATTTGCGATAAAAGGGGATAAAGTTGCCTTTATTGCTCATCAGGAAAATTAGATGTATTTTCCATTATATTATAAATTAACCAAACCAGCTAGAGAACTTTCCATTTACTACTTTGTATAGTAGATAGGTATTAGGTATATCATTTATTGTCAATGACACACAAACGCATCAAAGCCATAGGCCCGAGAATTTTACTCGTGGGAAAAAGGGTCTATTATGGACTTTTATATAATACTTATGATACACTTTATAAACTGCATAGCTATTGAATTTGTATATACATGTATTATGAGATGTACATGTATGCAATAACAAAACAAGTTGCTAGTTACTTACTTAGGAGGGCGAGGATGCGAGCTGCTGCGGGAATCCACCATTTGGATTTGCTGAGCGGTGGAAGTGAACGATCCGCAGGAGGAAATTGACGGATCGTCACAAATTGAGTCAGCTGACGAACCAGCATCCTCAATCTTCCCACTTCCAATCTGTAAGAGAAAATTCATTTTGTACTTTGTCAACCTTCCACATCATACACATGTGTGTACATATTTCATATACAATACATGAAAACCACACATTTTATCCAACATTATGTATATCGTGTACAATAAAGAAGAAGGAGCCTGAAGAAGGACCCCGTTTTGATAAATGAGCTTCCATAGAATAGAAACTTGTATCCAAAGTTGTACTTTTATAATATAAAGTATGTATAATGTATAAAGATATAGTGTACTCTCTCATAAAGTGCATCAAATCCTCTTGTATCCGGTAGCACGACAATTTTGTACACGAAAAATTCAAAAACAATTTCGTTTGATGTGCTATTTTTGAAAAAGATTGGAGAAGAAGAGGCTCAACTTGATAAAGTGGAAGGAGAGAGAATGAAGATACATATAGCGATTCGACCGGAGAAAGTATAAAAACACGAGAGATCCTTTATTTACTCGTAAATGTTAAGAAAAAATTAAATTTTAAGATTTTCCAGTAAAACGTTTTTAGAAAATTTATCTTGAAGTTTTTACCAAAAAATGGGTCAAAGTTTCGTAATTCTTTGGAAGAGATCACAAATGAGGGAATTCTATTCGCTTCATTAACCGGGTCAATAAAACTTTAAAAAGTACATAAAGAAAAATCTGGACTCACGTTCTAAACCACGTTACAAGCATTTGATGGTCGGCGTTTGGCAGGGAAGTGACATGACGAAGGACGTGAGCTAAAACGGTGTAGGATGACTGCGCCGTAAAAATCGGGTTTTGGAGGACAATAAACAAAGCTCGGACTCGATCCTTTGCGTACAGTCTGTGGAGGAGGCAAAATATTTATAGCCTTGCTTATCATAAATAACATAAAATATTGTAATATCCGGGTTTAATTACTGTGTTGATGCATAGGATAATGTCAGTATATTGCATAGCAATGACATATAAAGTTGTTTAGTAGACATTTATGTTTGTTGTTATTTATTCAAATTGTTTCACTCACTTTTGCTTCTCATCTAAAAGACTATTGACTACAGACTTCAGCACAGTTTTCTGGACGATTGAAGGCTAAAATATAAACAAATCAGAAATCCCTTAAGAAAACAGTGGACATTTGCGCACTAAATAATAAACAGTTGTGAAAGGTTAACTTGGAACATTAAAAATGCATACATGTGTAAATAAACAAATAAATCGCCATCTTTGAAGTATCGTTCTAAATACAATCGCTTCCGACGCTTCTTCATTTTTATTGTATTTATTTTCCTGAGGAAATTTTTACAGCAAATTTCAAGGGCAGTCCAAAACAATTTTGATTGGAAGTCTTTAGGGAGAATCACAAGCATAAATTATGCTTGCATGTGTATAATCACTGTATTTGTTTTGTATCAAAAACGAGGCACTGAAAATTTGCCATTTAAAATTTGGCAAACTGAAATTGTCCAATTGTCGATAAGCATTATTTGATTAAGAATTTGTAACAATCAATAATCAATACATAATTTACTCTCTGTTACTTTACCAAAATTACTTTTCAATCAAAATCATACTCTTCGCTCCATAAAAATTTGTTCTGAACAGTTTTGGGTGGATAAAAGCTGTGGCATACCGAATTTCGAAGGGCGTCATTAACTGCATAAACAAACTCCATATTAATTTCCGGGTCCGCAAATCCTGACGAGTCTTCCCCACCAACGACATTTGGTCCCTGTTTTATCTACAAAAGCAAAGTTTACAACAATTCACGTCAGATTCCATTATTGAAATTTTTAATTTTTATTTGAATTTTATCCCCTCATAAAAGGTATTTAACGATTAATATGAAGTCCAAAATTATGGCTTCAAATCCTCTGAACTCTTTTTTTGATTGATTTTTATAACTATTTGTGAATTTATTTCCAAAAAATACAGGGCAATAGCAGTATGTAGGAAGTGGTAGCACAACTTAAAAATATAGGGCATGACACAATTCAAATAAATTTTGAATTGAATTTAGCTCAAGGTTGTCAAAATGTGAGAACCCCAAAAATCCTTGGATAAATTGGTCAATTTTCTGAGTCCATACCGTCATAAATATTTATCACATTTTTGAAAATTGTCATAGTCGTTTGTCAAGAAAAGGTAGATAAATAGTTATAGATACATGCGGTTGTCATTGTATCCAATTCGATTCAATAGTTAGTCACTCCAATTGTGCAACACACGTAAATACCGGGCAAACATTGGACTCCATGCAATTTTAATGTATTTTGTCATGTAAACTCGGGAGCAGTCAAAGACTCCACACTCCACACCGAAAAAAGACTCATCGAAAATTAATCAATTCAATGTTCGAATCAGTATGTACATATATCGGTACATGGACGATTGGTAAAAGTCTAAGCCTATAAAATAGTCACAAAGTTTAAAATAAACACCCAATTCTTGCATGCAATCTATATGGGAAACGAATTGCGTGTCATAACCCTGCAGTTTCTAAATAGAATGTATGTATGTATAGAAGCGGTGCATCCATTTAGTCAATTGCATTATTATTTATTCATCACACTTGAGCAGCTTTTAAAAGTACCGTAAGAAAAGCGTCGCTGATCGACAATTATTCTCAGCTGATAACATTTCTGTATGAATTAAAAAGCTGGAATAGAATTACCTTAAAAGTAGCGCAGATATCCGCGTAGGACTCAAAGGTTCTGGAATAGAATCGCAAAAGTTCGTTATAGTTCCCCGTCTGCGTTGCTTGACGAACGAGCATCCTGCACAAATAAACGAGGCGGCATTAATGAACTAAATTTTTTTATTGTACTAACTATAATGTGCAAATAATATAAAACTTTTATGTTTCATCAGGAAAATGCTTAATAACTGAAACAAATACTGAATCAAACTGAAAATGAAAAGATATCATTTTACTCATTTTTGCTTTAATGATCTTCCAAGAAAATAGTTGAACAGTTTCTAGAAATTTTTGCTCCAGACTTTTCATTTTGGAATTGGGTCAATACAAATACATATGGTCAATAATATGTATTACAGGGTATTTTGGGGGTAGCAGGGTAATTAGCTGGTACCGTGGAACGGAACTTGCCTGAAAATGTGTATGAACCATTTGAACCCGGGTTTGAATGGCTTTCCAGTTCATTCAGATAAATAGCAAATTAAACAATTACAATTTGTATTCATTCGGTCGGGACTGAGACCGACAGACTTGTAATTATAATGGCCGTGTAATGACATGACAGATGGAGAAACCGTTCTCAGCTCCAGGAAGCAAATCTGGATACCTTTGGTTTGAGTTTGTGTGTAGATACATATTAATGCGCTGCCATTTCCTTTTCCATCCTTTGGAGTACATTGAACAGTGTACTATATCTGGCGCTGAATGGTGCGGTGTTTCCTGAACTGCAGTAGGGAACGTACATTTCGTTTTCATTCCCATTTTCACCTTCATTGTTCATGCACCGGTGAAGTTAATTGCAGTCCAGGAATTGCACATTGTATTGTATTATATTTCTATAAGTCTGCTGATTACATATCTTGCAATTGTACATATTGTACCGACTTATTGTGAACGAGTATGAACTTTTCTTTGGATAGGTACGGAAAATCTATCAAATTAATTAACCGTTGGACGTGGACGCCCTCAACTATTATTGAAATTTGTACGTTGTTCAACTTGGCACATATGTAGGAGCAACTCTAAATATGTTTCTACATTCTTTAGAGACAGAGTAGTTATTTAAATGGACCGGTGTTAATATACATTATATTGTAAGTACAAGGTAAAGGTGTCAATTAGAGTGAAACAAACTTACAAGAATTCCTCGCGGGTTGTTTCCTTTTCAGGGTCTCGCGATAAATGTGGATCTTCTCCAGAATTCGGTCCACCGACCCCAACTCCAACCGCAGACAGAATTCCAGCATCATCTCCAACACTTCCGCCAAATCTCCCGTCCTGCTCCTGTTCAGTCCATCAATCAATCAACACATTCACATTAGAGATGTTTACTTATAAGTATACGTAAATGCATTATACATACATTTACGTGCTAATTCTAACTGTGATTTGTGATTATTGCCTGTATTCACCCTCATCGCTGCGTCTCGTTTAAAATAGGCACTGACCTCATTATTGCATCCACGTATTGCACAGTTTAATTACAAGTACATTCTCGTAGATACAGCCTCAACGCATAATATAATAAAATCAATCTTCATTTACACAGGTTCAGGAGGAAAAATAGATGGACCATCTTAAAACTGCAATTTACATTTCATCTACCTCTTAACTCCCAGTTTAATACTCAGACCTTTGCAACCCGTTTAAAATGGGACTAAATGCACACGTGCTTGACTTAATAATCTTTTCCTGCAGGTGAAAGCAACTTTTTTACTATGTAACCTGTACACAACATCTTAAAATATCTATATACTGTACTTGATTACGTTTAGGTTCCTTTTTTTCTATACAGTGGAGAAGCACAATACAGAAATAAATGTTGTGACTAAATTTTGCAAACGTGTAGACACCGACCAATTTCCCTCAATTTACCAGAAAAAAGGAAAGTGGCTGCATACAGAACCAGGAAAAGATGGCTTTGAATTTTCTTTACATGTACACACTACACACACATTGCACATCCATCATGTATATAGAGTATAGAGGCTGAGACTTTTCTACTCGACTCTGCGTGAAATTCGATTGCATTATATTATTTCTGGTAACTTCGTTTCCAGTTGGCACTTTTTTTCGAGCCAGTAACTACTAAACAGATTTTCTTGCAGTCCTCGCGACCCGCTTCTCCTGTATCGGCTGCTCACTGCTCACAGTCCTGAGTCCTGAGTTTGGCATTCGGTACATTTAAGACGGGATTCGAATGTTAATACTTATGCTTCCAAGAAATGGGAAAATTATTTTCTTTCTAAGAAAAATTCCCTTCAAATTAGCTTAAAACATTTGAAGAAATCTAGGAGCACGCACAACTTGTAGATATAATTTATACATATTACATATGTATGCACGTAGGAACTGTGTTGGTAATTTATTTTTCTTTTGCTGAAATAAAATACATGAGAAAACTGGATAGTCAGACAGTCAAAAATATCACAAAAAAATCCAATGTTGAAAAAATATTAGACCAAGATCTATTCTTCATGATAGAAAAATTGTTTCATTTTAATTCCATTTAGTCTACGCACTAAGCTCAAAAGTGCAGCCTCATACCATTCCGCAAACGTGCTTTAGACGTCTTTTTAAAACCGTGAACAATTAATCCAATAAAGGCGAAAGAAAGTCTGCTTAGTAAAACAAAAAGTTTGCTTTAAAAAATCCGGCTAAAAGGCTTCATTTGCCTTTTTCAGCTTCCGTATCATCAAGCTATGCAGCTACATAATATGTAGGTAGTTGCATAGCTTGATGATGCGCAAGCTGAAAAAGGCAAATGAGTTCTCCATTTCCCCGTGGTTTACATTTTTTTATATTATAAGAAAAAGTAAATCACGAGGATATTGAGAGAAAGTAACTAAATAGCAACTTGAGGCGATAACCAAAGAAAGACGGAAAACTTATCAAGCATCTCCAATCTTTTTGTTCTGTATTATGCATTTTACTTATGCATGGTTTTAAATACTGTATTTGTACATATTTTTCACAATTTTCACTCCCTTCAAAACTCATTCAGAAGTTAGCGACTTAAAGTAAAGCAGATTTTCTTTCTCGTCTGTCTTTGCTCGAACAAAACTTGATGTCTCATTTTGGGCGAAGAAAATGATACTGAGCAATGAATAGATTCGCCGAACAATAGCATAATATCATATGAATATTGTACGTACATGGGAAATTGTCAATTGCATACTGAATATGTATATGATACTTATCGTATCGTCAAGCATTTTATTGTCCTCTTGTCCCAGTCTTCCATTTCTAACCATCATAGAAAGTAGATAATGGGGAGAAAGATGGCCATAGTAAAATTGTTATTGAGAATTGAAAGGCTCTCGGCAATTTAATGCTATTGTTTTCAACTCTTTCTTCCACAAACCAAAATGAAGAAAATGAAGCTCAACTTGGAGTTGGAACTGTGGCTGGAGTTGAGAATGTAGAATGAAAACCATGGACGATTTTAAGAGCTCGAGAGAAACTCATAAAGTTTACGGAGTATAGCATACATACAGGCAGGCAGACACAGATAGATCATTGAAGAAACAAGGACAACGATTGGATTGGGAACCTTCAACTTTTAGTTGAAAATGTACTCATACCCTTACTGATACCCTGACTCTGGGGTTTCCTGTACGACCGCCATCCAAGTCTCGTCTACATGTTTGCAAAGATTTTGCTGCGGGCAGATCAACCACCGAGAATTTTCTACTTCCTTTTTCATTTGTCAACGCAATGCACTGTACTTCTCTGCTTGTTCCTGTACTTGAACTTGCATTTGTCTTTGCCCTGGAACTATCGTTCCTGGTTCATGACCGGAGACACAAGAGGAAACTCAAATGAAAACCAACGGCAAGATAAACAGATACATACACGTGAATTTTATTGTCCTTTTTTATTGACGTCTCTAAATGCTCGTGAATGAGATGAAAATCGAGTAGTTATTGAGATTGCGCTATCAGTGCAAAACGAATACTGAGTATTCCTCTACAACTGACAATTTAAGTAGACAACTGCAACTTCATTCATTCCAAAATCTTTAAGTATGTATTTTTGTTCTGAAAATGGAGTCTGGCTCCGGCAGCAACTCAATACCATGTCGCTTCGATCATAACAATATTATCCCGTTATTTAGCTGTCGGAATGAAAATCTGGATTGACACATTTGATTAAAATTCAATATTGAGAGAAAATGAATGTTAAAAACAGATGATTTTCATGAGATGCGAAAAAAACCCCATTTCAATATCGCTTTTCTCAATTTGTTTTTCCAGTTTTTATGCAGACAGAAAAAATGCAGAAGGCTTGCTGCTAACGAGAAAGGGTAGAGAAGACCAATCACAACAACAAAAATGTTTCTACACTACAATCTATATGTACATCAATAATATTTTCCCCGTTGGAATTCATATCCAGAATTTTACTTGCAAAGCCTTCAAAATTGAGAGTTGTTGTATATTTTAAAAAAAATGAAGAGTCCCATTTAACGTTTTCTTAACTTACTCCGCTTTCCTTGTTATCCATTCAGCCAACTCTTGCACAATGCTCCTACAGTATAAATAGATGATAGTCCGAAGATAAGCTGCCGTTTGTCCTTTACCCACTGCCCACACATTTACCATGTCTTATCTTTTGCGATATCATCCGGAACAATCTTGATAAGCATTTATGTATGTGTATAAGCGCAAAGTTTTCTCGCCATTTTTTCGTGTTGTGACTGCAACCAAATTACGGAAAATTGACGGTTTAGCCTCGCATTCCCGTATGTATTATAGAAGCAGAAAAAGAAGCCCAGGAAAGAAAATTGGTGTTGATGACGAAATGTTTTTAACTAGTGTATTTACGTCTTGGGTTGATGGTGACGAAGGCCATGACGACGACGAAAGAAGAGGACAAAGGACGAATATTGCACAGTGCACAGCTATCTCCTTTACGAAAGTGGAAGTGGACGTGAAATGGATTGATATGTGTACAAAGTGGACGCAGCATAACTCAATGTACATATGTACATTGTATTGTATTGGAGCTGAAATGACGATGTGGATGCATCGCATTTGTCTATTCCATCAATAACACGGGAAGCTGGCCACTGGGCACTGTACATTATACTGATACAATACTCTGACATTTATATAAGTACACGCGATATGGTATCGAATTATTGATTCCTCTTCGGAGATTAAATATGCATTCTGCTGGCACTTTCCGTGCTATATCAAGTCCGCATCAACACGGTATACACGTATATAAATATATTGTACGTACATACATGAGCTCGTGGTGTTGCATGGATCGAGTTGAGCTGAAGTGAAATGTCCACTACACACATGTATACTATTACTAATACCGATACCGCCTGGACATGGAATGACATGACACGGACCTAGCCGGTGAACTAAACTGGAAAAAACTGCTCCGGATAGTATGCTTTTTAGTCCTCGGACAAATACAAATCACAAATATCTCTACTAAAATTCCAATTCAAACAAGGGAAACGGAATTTCAAGCGTGAGCCACTCAAAAGCCAATATGTACTCATACATATTGATAAAATGTTCCATTTCCGTACTTTATATTGTATAATGCCATGTTTTACATTCGTTATATAGATATATTCCAAGGCCTGCATGTGAATTGTGAGAGTTTTTGTTTGCTCCACATTCACAATCCAAACGTACATATGTAATGGAGAGGAATCAAATCCCCCTATTAATCGTCCACCGTCCGCCACGACATTCAACATTCACTTGACAAACAAACTTTTGTCAATACGGCGATTAAAGTTCTAAAAACTTTTGATGATATTTAATGCATACATTAGACCTTGAAATTTGATCCACTGCATTATTGAGTATTATTATGGAAGACGAGCTTCGTCGAAAACTTTAGACTCTGTGTGCACGTAGATACTAAATGTATAGATAAACTGTACCTTTGAGATGGGTGGTAGAGATGTGCTCGAGGTTGTGGAGCCGGGTCGGATAAGACCATGGACATCGGGCACTCCAACGCTGACACCACCCAGTCGACCAACCATCAAACTGCCAATGTTTCCCGTTCCGTCCTATAAAGTTCATATGAAGAGTTCAATTAAATCATAGTGGTTCATTTTTAATATTTTGTTTTTTCCTTTCCGTTAAGTTTGTATTGTCATTTTGTTTTGGATGGACGAGGAAGGAGAGCAAGTTACATATTTACCATACATGAGTACTGTCATATGCACGCAAATTAAAAATGATTGTATTGCGGAAAGGCCAAGTCATCAGGTTACATCTATCGGATAGCAGGGGGATTAAGAGCCGGAGAAAGCAAAGAGAAAAGGCAGGAGTCATGTGCTTTCTCCGCCAGAGGTTAGAAGTGAGCAAACAAAATGTCTCAGAAATGCAAACTAAAACAAATGTCGTAATATGGTGCAAAATTAAAATTGTTCAAACTAAACTCGTCTCCATGGTGCCCTGAAAATATGTTGCATGCAAGCTTCTACTAATTAATTATTACAAGTAAAAAAAGTGCAGTTATGTTTTATATCGTACTGATCAAAGTAAAACGATATGTTGATCATCAGTAATGCTGAACTTTTCCAGCTTTTAGTCAAAGATACATAATATAATATTATGCATCCATAATATTCCGTAACAATAATGCGTGTTTTTCTTACAACGATGGGAAGTCGAAGATGCTGCAGATCTCGGTTGGTTTGGACTGCTCTCATTCGAGCATCTATGTGATTGTACATAGATCCACAGTATGGACAAACGCCCATCCGTCGTCGGCTCTCCAAACTCCGACTCAGGGTCACCGTCACATGGCATGCAGGACAAGTTATCCCCGGGGGAGGAACCTGCGAAACATTACGCTTCAATATTTTTTTCAGTCAATATTTTTTTGTCTTTTAATGTGAACACTTTTTGCCTTATTGTTAATTTTTAACGAGGTTGCATTTTAACCGTCGGAAAAACTGAAAAGATGGCTAAAATGCTCACAAAATTTGGTTTTTTACTGGATTTTAATTAAGTTTGAAAAAAATAGTTGTAAATAAATAGAAATACCCTAGATGCATTTGTGCTTCCAGCTCCACTTCGTTCATTTCCATTATGGTCGTCGGGATGAACCGCATTCGTCATCACCAAGGCAGGACGCTGAAATTTTAAAAAAACCCAGATAATTTAAATAAAAATGTGCACAAAAAATTCAACATTAACAACATTAAGCTCCAATAAAATCCAACTAGGATTTGTAATGCTGTCCTTTGGAAATCCTCTGATAATGCATAAAATATCATCAAAACTTGATGCCATTTGCCAAGATTGTTGCATTTTGATAAGATTTCCATGGTAGTTGATGAAAACTTTCATGAACATTCAATCAAATTTCCATAGGATTTTTGAAAAAACGCTTGGGATTATTTTGCAAAATTTGTTTTCCATGACAGCAACGAAATTCCTGGAGTACAAAATGCTAAAAAATACAGCAAAAACTTTTCGATTTTCCGTAAAAAGCAATTACATACATTGCCAACCAAAATTTCTAGCGTCAAACTTACAAGAACAATAAGTCGAGGTATCGGTGGAAATAAAAGTTCCCAGTTCCAAGAATTCGGGTCCATGATTAGCTATATACATATGTGGAAATACATGAAGCTATATTTTATCTAGTCTATTGCTTTTGTCAGTCTTTTTTTGAGATCCATTGTTACATTTCTACAAATTTCCAACATTTTAAATATAATTTAACTAAATATGTAAAAGATACAAAACAAAATGGAGGCGGGCGCTCTTAAAGTTCAAATGTCACAGAACATTGTCAATATCCGTTCTATCCATATCCATATTATCTACAATGTCAATCCACAACGAAATAGATATTTTACACCGCACACTGCACACTTATGTACACATAAATCTCTTGATGCTTTCTCCAGTTTCACAATACCCACACCACAATCACAACACATATAAAACGGCGCAGTGTTTCACTGAAAAGTTATGAAATAATAAATTGTGTCGAGCTTAAAATAGCCATTATAATAAAATTACAATTACGATTTTAATCCATAAAATATTTATTGCGCCTTATCAAACATAAAGTGTATTTATGTCATCCTCTCTCACACTTCAGTTGGCTCCACTCCACTCCACTTTACTAGGGAATGAATGTCAAATGGGTTTGCAGGTTTATGTTGTTGAGCGTGCTGCCAAGCCAACTGACAAAGTTGAGTAGGCAGCACATACATACTACATACATATGCATGTACGTACATAGCTTATGCACAAATATTCACAAATATTACAGCAAACTAGGTAAGCTAAAGAAAAGAAGAGGCAGAAGTAACTGACAACTTTGATGCGTGTACATTGTACATATGAACTCTAGTATACATGCATGTGTCGTTGAAACAGCAAGTAGAGCAAAGAGACTTGTCCATGTGTACCCAAGTACCGCCGTAGATATACATATACATATTGGACTGGAATTCCGATTCAATGTCACACAGTTCGATTTGAGAGCGAGAGAGAGAGGCATTAGTTTTAGTCAGAGTCATTTTTCAAGCTATAATGGCCACACTTTTGGTATATTATCTGTACATGCATAATGTAATTATAGGAGAAAAGGTGAGCCGACGTTAGGTGCATAGTTATAAGGCGGCGACTCGTGTATGTGTATGTAATGTAGGTATATACGTAAACACACATTAGTGTATGACATTGTCCACATTGAGTATTGAACTCTTACCGCTGTTATGCATGAAATGATATGGTATGACGGGACTTTTCCCTTGAGCTACTGTGTAAGAGTCTCGAGAGCTTTCCCTGTGCACACATACATACAACTTTCTCCACTCTCTCCGGTTCCTGTCCATTGGCGACGAGCTGCAGTTCATCCTGCTCTCGCTGTGACTTTGTTTTTTGTTGATTGGGGAAAGTAAGCTGTTCTTAAGTATAATGATCCGCATTTATTTTCTTTACAATTTTTCTTGGAGACAGCCTTTTTTTAAAAAAACAAAGCGGCAGTGCTTGGACTGCTGCTATGGGGATAATGAGAAATTATTTATTTGAAGGAAAGCGTGCAGCCAAAATTACATTATGATTACATTTTAATTATTAAGGTACCTCATCAATTTTGCATGGTGGAATGGCATTCGTTAATTTGAGTCAAGTCGTCATGGAATAACTTTTGTGACGTAAGTTTTGACGTCGTTTCTCCGATTTGATAATCATTTTACGAGCTCATTAAATACCAATATTAATGACGGGATTTATCAGCTCATTTTTTTCGCCACTTTGGCCTGCCGTTGATTGAAAAGCAACAAATCACATTTGAGGTGAATTGCAAGGTTGTGCTATCATTTAGGAGCTAAAGTAGGCGGTTGAGCTTTATTGAATGATGGAATTTAA
>JAQIVE010004872.1:0-13798 GCA_034698285.1 Sminthurinus bimaculatus | reverse complement strand
GAACTCGGGGCCTCGGGATGGAAACAGTAAGCTTAAAGCATAACCAATATCGCCTCCATTTTCCTATGCGAAAGGGTATTGCTTCCACTCACTATCCTTTCGAGTGGAGTGCTCCTATCTTAAATACCGGATTATCTTTAAGTAGTAAGTGTAAACTGTTCAATAACGTATTTGCTCTTTGCTTTTTATACACGGTAAAACTTGGAGTGTGAGTAAATATAAAATATGTATTTGTACACATACATACACCTTGATTGCTGATTGCATTAAATATGGACTAAGGACTTTGCATTTTATACCATGCAAGTAGGTACAGATATTATTATTATATAAGTCGGTATTTTGGTTTGACGATATTCTTAATGTGTACAATGTACACGGACGATTGCATGAGGTAGATTTTTAATAAAAAATCATTTCCCCCTAGAAAAAATGGAAAAACTCAAGTTGACAAGTATCAAAATAGTTCCTCGTCATATTTACACTATATGATACAATAATATGCAGTTGCTTATGAGACTTTTACTTTGTGAGCTTGTGCCTAATACACTGGACAATGGTAATTCGGTCATCAGCATCTTTTGCAACGGCAGCATCTACAAAAAAATAAATAACTCCAAGCTCAATATTTACGACAACCACGGTACTTTATATAATAATAATATGCACTTTATGCAAAATACGTACGATAAAAAAGTATTTTTATATAGGTAACATAAAAACTAAATAAAAAATACTGTAAGACTGCAGTTTATAATAAAGTCAGGCTAATTACACAAAATTACTATAAAGTTCGATACGATGTTGTGTGTTTAACAAGTTGGCTTTATGCTTCATCATTTACATGCAGTAGAATAAGTGTAGCATACAAGTTCAGTGCTGAGTGCTGAGTGTCTTCTTGCTTCTTACGGCTGAACTTGAAGCTGCGGCTGACAATGAGATGAGAGCTGAGAGCCGTGTGGCCAAATTGAAGGGACTCGTAATAATCTTGACTGCCCCTGATATTTGATATTTCTGGCCCAATGAACGCACACACAAAAAAATAATTACCAGGAGAATAAAGTCTTGATGACCAAAAACAAAACCAGGTCTACCTTAAATGACTGAACAATAATATATGATGTATGTGTACATATTATGCAACATATTAAGGTTAAGTATACATACTTTTTTTGCATTGTATGAGCGTAAAGATGGACAAATAATGTTTCTTCTGTAGGTATAATAATAATGGATACTTATACATAGATCAACGTAGATTATATTGTATGTATTTTGTCCCAGTATTTTAAACTGACACTGACGCACTTTGTGCGCAAAATGGTCTACAAATAGAGAACACAGGCCTCTGCGAAAAGTGTCATAAAAATTGTAGTAAAAAGGAAGGAGTGTGAGCGAGCGAGCTGTATTTATAATTTATACACACACACGCACATACACAATAAAAAACAAAAAACAAATCGTTTTGACAGCGATACTTAAGAAATAAGTAAGTAAGAAGGTACTGGGATATCACAAGAAATGAGGCAATGAGAATAACGAGCAAATGGCGAGAGAAAAGGGAAAAGCAAAGAGAAAGGAAAACAGGTCTCAGTGTGGCAGGGGACAAGTTTTGCTGGATAAACTGGACAAAAACTGTCTACTCACCCGCGGATGGGATTCCTCGCTGTATGATGTCTTCACTCAACATTCAACTCATTTGACTTTCCTATGTAGCAATTTTCCACAGTGCGCTGGATTCATACTGGACAAGAGGCTACAGTTAAATAGCTGTTCCAGGTCTTAGAGGAGCATCATCTGGGTCAACGACGTGGTCACCGGAGGAACCTTTAACTTCTTCCTGTCACATTTGATGACCAACAACTCGGATGGAACGAACAAAATACTATATATACATAATTGTCCACCTTGACTCGTACAATCCTTCAGCGGTCAAGATTTCGATTCGTCAAATCTATAAAATAATTTAGACTACTTATCGGTACAGTTCAACTGCTAAACTGACGTATTTAATACGATATCACATTTAAACCAAACTGGCAAATTATATTATAATGTACGGTATAAAAGTAACAAAAGTAATACTTTAGATAAACCTTTCTTAATACATCGCACTACAGTAACTAGTAACAATAATTATTATCAACAGTACTTAACTACTTAACTAATAAAACTCTTCTAGAACCAATAAATGATATGTGGCTAATGCGTAGAAATAGGAAATATAATGTTGCAGGTAAATCATGAAGGATAATAATACTCGATATAAATATTATATAATATGTATCTATACAATGATACTGTAACCAATTTATGGTCTATAATATATTATATTATTATTATTATTACAAGTACAAATACTTATTATGTATGTATATGTTGCATCTTGTACATATTATATATTATTATTATAATTATACTTATTATTAGTTAGAGAGAGAGAGGAACTTGATTGGTTGTCTTGAGTCAGGCGACAGGGAAGGGGAATTTCAACTCCTCTTTCTTGTTCGGCCTGAACAGCCAATTTCGACCCTCGAGAACTTTTAACTTTACTCTCTGCCTCATTCCAATTTTCGTTTTGTTTGAGACTTGACGTGTCTCTATAATATACCATTTTCATACTTTTCATTCTCCAGTTTTGAGCACACCGAATTGCTCGTAAAACTTATTACAAATTATTATAGGAAAATACATAGATTTTCATTAGAGAGGAGAATTTCCTCTACTTTTGTGTATAGATAAAATAGGCATAATATTATTATCTCTTTTGAATTGTGTTTGAAAATATCACTTATTATATAAAATTCATCGTATTTCAAATCATTATTTCTCCTTTTGAGAATTTACTAATATTTTTAGTGAAACTTATATATGAAATTATTATAAGTTACTGTATTGTCGATCCTGAATATATCTATTATTATACGTAATAATTCCACGTAAAAGAATACTTATTATAACTGCAGAAATCTACAGATTATCGTGAACCGTCATTATAATAATTGTGATTGTTACAAAGATCCTGAATTGAGTTGGAAAGCGTTATTGGATTGTGCTTATTATAAATAAACGAGATTAGATTCACGAGCTATCTCTTAGTGTGTATAATATAAACCTGTTCCAGATCGATTGTCCAGTCCTTCATTTATAATTTTAATGGTAACGTAACCAAATTATTATTTTACTTTTGGTACATTCATACTTATAATATTTTATTTATCATTCATGATTCTTGATTCCTGAATTCTTACTTATTATTATATGAGTATACTTATAAGTCATAATCTCGTAATAATCGTATATCATATTATTATATCTCTTGTGTGTGTATTATAAGGCAAAGCAAGTAATACATTTCCCAGAACTAATGAGTAATTGGTGTGAGAAGCGATACGATACATCCGTACAGATACGCATAATAATAATATAAGTATATTTTTATATCAGGTGGTTGCCTGATCGATTATTTTGTTAATAATCGTTTGATTTTTGATAATACCTATCCTTTTTGATATTATTACAGTACTTATTATAATAAGTGTACAGAGATACATATACATACGTATTATAAATATCAGCTAAGTACTAACCTAACAAGATGCGGGTTTTTCTACACGCCTTTCACTTATAATACACACATGGGAGTAATAATATAATTTTCTGAAAATACACATTCGTTTTTATAATAATTTCGTTCAATTTACTTATTATTTTACCGATTTTTGTCAAAATTTTGAATTTTACTTTTCGGCATGGTTAGTATGCACATACAATAGACAACCATAGCCGTACATTTTTATACACAAGGAACATGAATGCGTAATGAGATATTATAATTAGTATGTTAACTAGTACTCTTTCTACTGGCATTCCACATTATTATCGTCATCACTACTATACGTGAGAGAGAGATAGGAAAAGGCAAAGGAAAAGAAATTTTCATAATAATTTAGCTTTGCACACACATAAATGCAATTTTTCCCATAAATGTACGAAAGTACATATTATAATAATTTTTCCTGAATTTTTTTCTCTCTACATATTATTGCACGCTATTTCTATATAATTGAACATAATAATACTTATAATTTTTCGTTTTCATTGCTGCTGCATATTATAATAATTTTCATGCTTCCAGCTGCATCGTAATACTGGATTCGAATATTTTACTCCCTGACTGGAATCCATAAAAAGTTAAACGGGTTAGGGGTTGGCAGTCGGTGCAGAGTGCATTCTCTGGTACAAGCTGACGTTGGATCCGTCTGTAATCGGTCACTGAGAACGAAGACAATGATAGCAGCGTCTTCCGTATTGTCTTAACCTTTAATCTCGGTTAGCATGGGGGTTCAACCAACAGTCATAGTAGAATAATAGTATTACTTATGAAATCATAAAAAATTTTTTTGAAAAGAGAAGCATTCATATTTTTGTGTAGGAATAATATTTCATATTATAAGTCGAATTTCATACTTATTATTGTAGGAAAATCATATTTCATGCTGCATATATAGTAATAATACTACATACTACAAAGTAGCGAATAGGCATAATAATATAGCTTTTTTGGGTAAAAATAGAGAAGGATAGGAATAATCGGATTAAGTCAAAGTTTTTTTGAAAAGTACATAGTATATATGAACAGATTTTAATATAATAAGAATAAACTACATATACATATTATACATTGTAAAAACATTTTTTACTTTTTATTCTGTACATTGTATGTACTCATCCTAAAATTATTATACACATTACACTACACTGGGTACCCGGAATTCTGACTGTATCGTTAGTTTTCTGTGATATTTCGCACACAATCTTTTTACTATTATCTGCCAAGACAGTGTAAAGTCCTATAAATGGAAAACATTGCCCTCTGAGTGGAAATAGTTAAAGAAACAGAACACCACTACACATTACATACACATATTATTATACACACTTATTATTTTAAAAACTTATTATAACTTCGTGGAAAAATACTGAATATATTATAATAATATTCAAATTCAAAAAAAATATTTCTAGGGAAAAACTTGTAAGTGTACACGTGTACACAGTATTTCTGAATATTGAATTTTGTAAGAATATTGAATACACTGAATAACTTTATATTGAATATACAAAGGAGATAACAGAAGCTAGCTACTAAATATGTAAAATTGGAATTAAAACTAAAAATAGCTAGCTTATTATAATAATACACCAGAAAGGCATAATAAGTTGTTTTAAAATATACTCGCGGAATTTTCCTTTCTGAATATTTTTTTATTTTTTATACTAAAATAGGTTAAGTATTTGAATATTTCTCTTTTTAGCTTTTGAATAATAAATAGTTTTTATACTTTTCTATATTCTTTTAAAAATTGAATATTAATAAGCTGACTAATAGCAGCTGGTCTGTATATAGGTTAAGTAATAATATAATATAGTAGAGTTTTCATTATAATCATGTCGCAAGCACAAAATATACAAATTGTTGAGGATGAGGAAAATGAACAGAGGAGATTGGAACAACACGTTCATGACGAATTATTAAATGTTAATCGTCAAAATAACGGCCAAAATTTTGTAAACCGGCAACCGAATGTCGGTAATGAATATGATGAGGATGATGACGATGAAGAAGAACTACAAGAGCATTTGAATAATATCAGGGGTAATAATAATTATCGTCAGGAAGATGGGGATTTACCCCCAGCATATCAAAATGTATATCGAACTCCTGCGGGAAATAATAATAATAATGCTAACAATAATCAAGGGCCAAGTCAAAATAGAAACAGAGTTGATTTTCAAAATATTCATAGACATTCAACACCTATAAATAACAATAATAATAACAATAATATACCACATGTACAGAATCAAATGCCACAAGGCAATAATAATAATAATGTACAGGGGGGAAATCCTCCTATGAGTATTAATGATATTGTACAGCTAGTAACAGCTAGCGTTATTTCTGTCGTGCCACAATTAATGAGAGCAGGTTCACAACAAGCACCTAGCAATAATAATAATAATGATATGAATCCTGCAAATGTACACTTTTACATTACTCATGCTAGAAAATATAATGGTAATAAGTCAGCTACCGAATGGCTAGCAAATTTTGAAAGTGATTGTACAGAAAATGGTTTTAATAGTACTTGGAAAGTCCGAAATTTCGACAAATTGTTAACCGGTCCTCCCAGTAATTGGTGGGAAACACGCAAAGCTCATTATACAAGTCAATTGAATAATATTGCTCGTAATAATATTAATATGTGGGAACGAGCTAAAATTGAGTTTATGCAATTTTTCTCTGATGATAGCCTGAAAGCCGAAGCAAGAACTCGGAATAAAACAATTGTCTTTAATTATTATGATAATGCTACTGAGTATATTACTAGAAAAATAAAATGTTTGTATATTATGAACCCTGATATGCCTGAAAAAGAAACTGTACGATATTTGAGAGAGGGTTCACCTCAAGAATTGCAACCATTTCTTGTAACAGCTAGTTCGGTGGATGAATTTAGGGAACAATTAACTCAACAATTGTCACTGCCTGTAAATAAACTTAAAGTTGATGCTGCAATTAAACAAAAAGCACAAAGTTCAGGGCAAAATGTAAACCGCAGAAGCGGTAGTACTAATAATAATAACAGTACTCGTGTAAATAATAATTCGCATGTAAATGGTAGTGTCAATAATGGGACACAAAGTTCTTTTGGGGGAAATTCAGCTGTCGTTCATAATAGTAATAATAGTATTGATACAAGAGGAGATCCTCAATTACGAGAATTGAGACAAAAAGAGACACGAACGTGTAATTATTGTAAAGTCAGCGGACACATTCAAAGATATTGTAACTTTTTCTTAATAGATAATGGTAGAGCGAATGAATGTCCAAGCTGGTTTATTGATCGTCGTCGAACTGATGCCAATGGCCATAAAATCATGCCCATTCGTAATAATAATTCAAACACGGGCAATAACAATAATAATTCTCACAATGTTAATAATAATGCTGTAAATTCGGGAAACTAGATGGTCGAATCTTGCGGGACGATTCGACCAAACATGTAACTCGTATTTTTGAAAACTCATCTATAAAATCAAATAAAAATAACAAAATTGTAAAATCCAAAAATAATAATAAGTTAAGTTCTAATATTAGTGACTCTAGGTTAAGTTTGAGTAAAAATAAAAATCATAGGTTAAGTTCTAGGTTAGTTGGTAAAAATGATAAAATTATTGTAAAGAATGCTGAAATAACTGATAAAATTTTGAAAAATGTTAGTAATAATGCTGCAATGGATAAATATAGTAATAATGCTAGTATCAATAGCTCTGCAAGCAGGGATTTTGATAATTGTACATTTACTGATGATATTTTGTATTCTGTATTGGAGTTGAGAGAAACTAAAATGAGAGATTTTGAATCTAATGCATCAATTTCAAGTGTCTCAACGAGTGGCACTGGGGAAACAAATGGTTGTATATATAATAATAAGAGATATAAATATTTGAGGAAGGAAGCTACGGCTTTGGATAGGGTAAAAATGTGGAAAGCTTGTAATGATGATATCAGCGAAATAAATATAAGTGAAAATGAATCAATTGAAAATGAATGTAATTTTAATAGTAAGTCTATTAAAAAGGATAATAATTGGAATGTAATTAACAGTATTAATAGTCGTAGATCACATTATTTTGATTTAAATATTGGTAATAAACATTATAAAGCTCTTGTGGATACAGCTGCTATGTTTTCACATATAAATCCTACGTTTGCGAGTCAAATTGCTGGTTACTGCAAGAGAAGAAGGTGTAAGCCTTTTCCTATTGGTTATGCAAGTAATAATGTAGGGGTGAATTATATAAATGAAAAAGCTATTATAAAAATGAAAATTCAAAATCAACCAGTCTACTGGATTTTTCATGTAGTGCCTTATGCATCTACCGACATATGTATAGGGTTGGATATGTTAGAGTATTTCGGGGCGACAATCAGTTACCCGGAAGCAGATTTGTATTTTAAATATTTGCCGAACGAGGATAATAGTACTATTTGTAATACCACAATTTTAGAGGGTAATGACAAAGATAGAATTCATGCATTGCGAGAAATAATAAAATATAATAAGTCTATATACAGGGGTGAAACAAATAAAAAGGTTGAAAAATCACGTCAAACTCAAAAAGTATCGATAGGGGTAAACACTACTACTTTTGAATACGAGTCAGATACAGAAAAGAGTGTATTAGCAGGATTACTGAATCTGAGGGGTGATAATAATATAGATAGGGGTAAAAATGAGAATATAAATGAAAAGGTAGATAGAGGTAAAAATGAAAATAAAAATGAAAAAGTAGATAGGGGTACAAATACTAAAAATACTGAGTATATTGTGGAACCCAAGAAAGCTATCGAAGGGAAGTTTAATACTAAACATCCTTATACTTTACCTTCCCTCTCCTTTGTAAAAATTCCTATTTTCACTAATTTTAAATTCACTGGTGAAGCTACACTTGAACCTAATAAAGAGCTAGAATTGACACATAAAATAAATATAGGAAGTTCGTATGTCAATGTTGATAATGGTAAAGCGTATACTATGATTGCAAATTTTAATAATTTTCCAGTAACTATTCCTGCATTAAGATCTATTGGTCAATTTGAGTCGGTAAACTCCGAATTACCTGCATTCAACGCAGATATTGATGATTCGAAAGTTGTAACACATGATGAAAATACACATGCTGATAATCCCCTTATGACTAAAGAGGAAGAAGCATTAATTAATTTAGATAAAGATCTCACAAATGAGCAAAAAGAACAATTATTATCTATTTTACGCGTTCGACGTAAAGCAATTGCATTTAATACCGAGGAATTAGGGGAAATTCGAGGAGCAGTTTGTCGCATTGACACAGGAAACGCTGGACCTATTTCTACAATGCCATACAGATCTGCAAATGTGGAGCGAGAAGCGTGTAGAAATATTTGTTCTGAACAATTAAAACAAGGTTTGATTGAGGAGAGTAACTCTCCTTGGGCTTCTCCTACAGTTTTAAGAAGGAAAAAAGATGGAACTTTCAGATTGTGTATCGATTACAGAAAAATCAATAATATTTGTAAAAAGGACGTTTATCCGTTGCCAAGAATTCAAGATGCTTTGGATAGATTGGGGGGTGCAACTTATTTTAGTAGTGCAGACTGCGAACAAGGGTTTAGTCAAATTAAGTTAGACGACGAATCAAAAGAAAAATTAGCTTTTATTACTTATGATGGTAAATATGCACCTAAAAGGATGCCTCAAGGGTTATGTGTTTCTCCGAGTATTTTTCAAAGGGTCATTGACAATATTCTTGGTACTTTAAAATGGTCTGTAGTAATATGTTATTTGGATGATTTAATAACTTCTGGTAAAACTTTCGATGAAATGTGTCAAAGGTTAACTATCCTTTTAGATAGACTTATTGAATTTAATGTTAAACTAAAACCGAAGAAATGCTTTTTTGGTTTCCGCAAGCTCAAGTATTTGGGTCACATAATAAGTGCAGATGGTATAGAAGTTGACGATGAAAAAATCGAAGCAATAAAACATATTAGGCCGCCGACAAACGTAAAAGAAGTTAGGAGCTTTTGTGGTATTTTAAGTTATTATAGACGGTTTATTCCCGGATTCTCTGAAGCAGCTTCATCTTTGTTCAATTTGACACGCAAAGGTAATAAGTTTGTATGGACAGATAAAGAGCAGAATGATTTTGATAAGTTAAAAGATATGTTAATAAATGCGCCGATTCTAGCATTTCCTATAGAAGATGCAGAGACAGAGATATGGTGTGATGCTTCAAAAATAGGATTGGGGGCTATATTGTATCAAATACAAAATGGTGTTAAAAAGACAATAGCGTATACTAGTAGAACTCTGACATCAGCAGAGAAAAATTATACAATAACTGAATTGGAATGTTTGGCTGTAATATTTGCTATTTCAAAATTTCGATGTTATGTATATGGTCGTCCATTTAAAGTTTACACTGATCACGCATCATTATTATATTTGTTAAATTTAAAAGAACCAAATGGTAGATTAAGTCGATGGAGTTTAAAATTGGCTGATTATAATTTTAGTATTGTACATAATAGGGGTGTAAATCACGGACCGCCAGACTGTTTGTCTCGTTTTCCATTGCCAATGTTGAGAAATGTTAATGTTAACACTGATAATATGTATATTGAAAATGACGTCGCCGATTCTGACAAAGTTGATTGTAGTTTGTCTCATAATAATGAAAGTAATAATGTAAATAACGAACCACTTTTTACTCATTGTTCAAAAGAAAGAAGAGATAAATTCATTGAATTACAATATGAAGATGAAAAATTAAAACTAATAACTGATGGTTTAAAAAGATTTGAGTCTGATACTGAGTCAATTGTAAAAAATGTTCCAAAGAAATATAGAAATAAGTATAGGTTAATAAATAATATTTTGTATAGAGCTAATTTTAAAGAGGGTAATTTATGGTTATTATGTATTCCTGAAAAACTTGTATTTCAAACTATAAAAGATGTGCACGAAAATGTAGTGTCACACTTGGGGATAGAAAGAACATTGTATATTTTAGAGCGTAAATATTACTGGGTAAATATGTATAGGGATGTAAGGGAGTTTAGCTTACAATGTGAAACTTGTCAACATTATAATCGTAACAATCAAAAGCCTAATGGTATTTATTCACCTTTGTTACCACCTATTGAACCATTTGTAAGAATTGCTATTGATTTTGCTGGACCTTTTAAAGTGAGTAGAGGTAAAAATTGTATATTAACTATTATTGATCAATCAACACGTTGGGTCGAATTGTTCGCTTGTAAGGGTCAAAACTCTAAAGAGGCTATCGAAGCCATAAAATACTGTACACTTTATAAATTTGGGTATGTAAAAGAAATTGTTGCAGATAATGGGTCATGTTTTAAATCATCTGAATTTAAAGAATTTTGTAAAGAAAAGAAAATTAAATTAGTTCTTACTTCTGTATATCATCCAGCGTCAAATGGAATTTGTGAAAGAACGAATGACACGGTAAAAAGAACATTGTCAAAATTTATAAATAGCAGTCATAACAATTGGACTGACTTATTGTATAGAATAGCCTTCGCAATAAATATAACTGTAAACACAACTACTAAATTTAGTCCATTTTATTTGATGTTTGGTCGAGATCCTATAATTCCTAGCGATAATAAATTACCTACAATTACAAATAATAATTTAAAAGAAACGCCGCAACAATTCTATGAACGTATGTATACAAAAAGATTGGAAGCATGTGTAAATACTCAAAATGCTCAAAAAGCACGACGAAAAGAATTTGATAACAAGTATAAAGACATAAAATTTGAAGTTGGGTCTTTAGTATTACATAAAAATTATGCACGTATAATAGGGTTAACAGCAAAAATGTTACCAAAATGGAAAGGGCCGTATAAAGTCAAACAACAATGTGGGCCTGTATCTTATTTTATAGAGGATGTAAGTAACAATAATAATAATAATAATAAATGGATAAAAGCTCATGTGAGTAACTTAAAATTGTATCACCAATCTATGGCTATTTCAGACATATCACTCTCTGAAAAATCTGAGGATGGGGGCATAGAAGCTTCCGACAGAACTTCTAATAATAATATTATTGTAAACCATAATATAGATGTACATAGTAGAGTTTCTCATAGCAGTACAATACCAGAACTTAATAATAATGTAGTATGTAATAACAATGTAACACCACAAAGAACTTTTATACAAAATGACACGAATAGAAGCGCACTGAGAAATTGGAGAAGTAATGATGTAAGAAATAATACTTTGCCAAGTGTAGCGACAGAGTATACTGCTTCTTTTAATGGTACAAGAATACCTTTTCATTCACATAACTTTAATAACACTAACCATGTAAACAATCATAGGATATGTTATAATAATAATAGCCAATTTAACGCTGGTCGTTATAGTGGTTCTAATAATTCTAATCATAGTGTAAGTAGTAGGTTAAGTAATAGTAATACTTTAATTCAAAATAATATAGTTGTAAGTAATTCTAATGTAAGTAGCACTTTAAGTTCTAGTAGTAATTTTAGCGATAATCAAACTGTAATAAATAGGGTAGTGGAACCTAGTAGAGAGTTAATCCCGCTGACTTCTCCAACGGAACCAAATGTTAATGTAATAAATAATAATAGTAATATAATTGCAGAAAATAATGTCCTGGAAAATATTGTAGAAAACGATGTTGTAAATGAGGAAGAAATAATTCAAGATGTAAATGTTGTAAGTAATAATGAAAGTAATTTAGAAAATAATAATGGTATACTTGAAAATGAAGAGGAAAATATATTTCACGACGCTATCGATAATGAAGGGGAAAACAATGATAATAATAATTCAGTGCATAATGTCTTAGTAGAGAATGTAGAAAATATTGGCAGTCATAATCATGAGAGAGAAAGCGACGAAGAAAGTGATAATGATGGTACAGTTAGAGTAGATAATAATTCAGATCATAATGGTGAGGAAGATGATGAAGTTGGTAGTCTAAGTAGCTTGTCTGGGGAAAGTGCAGGCCCATCTAATAGACCTACATATAGAAGTACTAGAGCGCGTAGGCCACCAGATAGGTTAAGTCTTTCACCTATATATAGAGGCATTCATACTAAAAGAAGGAAGAAAAGTTCATCAAATTCATCAGCATCTAAACAGTCAGTTCCTAAAAAGGCTCCGTCTAAAAGGAAAGCATCTAAAAAGTCTGCATCTGTAAAATCTGTCTCTAAGCGTAGAAAGGATGATGATGATAATAATGGTGGACATGGTCATAATGAATTAAGAGCTGTAAATGTACCGGAAGAAGAGAAATCGTTCGTTGGGAGAGTCATGAATTTCCTCAACAATTCGTTCTCTAAAATTTTATAATAAAGTGAAGTATAAAAGATATAATAATAATATGTGATATGAGAAACAATGCAACTTTATAATATAATATGTAATAATATGTGCACGAGGAGAGGTTTGTTTAACTGTGTGGGTGTGAGTATTTTTTTTTCTTTTCCCTTTCTGTTTTCATTTGTATAGATGGAGGATTCCTATAATAATTATTATAACTCGGATAACTTTGGTTTCTCCGATGAGGACGAGTATGACGAGACATTGGAGTCCTTCAAAGAATGGGAGGACTTAACGCCTGACAATACTTGGATTTGTACTGGTAGTTGGGGACCCACGGTTAAACCAAGAGCTGGAGAAAAGCGGCAAGTTGAAGAATCGGAATTAGATCCAAAACCAAAGAAAAGGAAACCCTTAGTCTACGTCATGGGGACCGCTAGGAGAATTGAAGAATTGGAGGAGCGTCAGTGGAGAAAAGAGCTACCTCTGGCTAAACGTGAACCTGATGGCGAAGAATTGTCGCTGTATTGTACAGAATGTGCCGGGGCTCATAGTAAGAAAGACTGTACTAGTAGGGGTCAGTGGGATCATTGGCAGCAAATGAAGGATGCGAGAGCGGAAAACAAATTGACCGAATGGGAGTGCTATGACTATGGACTTTTGAAGAATCCTCCCCTATCTCAGATTGAGGAGATGAAACAGGAGTTTGAGTTGGTTACTCTTGAGTAATAATAATAAGTCATTTTAATAAGGTGTACGTGTAAACCTCTGGGGAAGAGGCTGTAACCAATTTATGGTCTATAATATATTATATTATTATTATTATTACAAGTACAAATACTTATTATGTATGTATA